>JBBMEG010047536.1:0-17572 GCA_037832605.1 Cyclanthera cordifolia
TATATATATATGAATATCTAATTCCTAATCTAAAAACTATAAACTAAATTAAAACTAAAACCTAATTCTAAAAACTAAAAACAAAAACCTAATTCGACAAACTATTAACTAATTATTCATAATTGTAAGACTAGAAACTAAAAATTTCAAACTAAATGAAAATTAAACAAAAACCTAATTCTAAAAACCAAAAAACTAAAACCTAATTCTACAAACAAAAACCTAATTTTAAGAAATAAAGACAATAACGTAATTCTAAAACAAAAACCTAAAACCTAATTCTAAAAACTAAAAACAAAAACCTAATTCTAAAAAACAAAAACAAAAACATAATTCTAAAAACTAAACTAAAACAAAACCTAAAGCCTAATTCCAATTACTATAAACAAAAACCTAATTCTATTAACTAAACTAAAATAAAACCTAAAGCCTAATTCATAAAAACTATAAACGAAAATCTAATCCTAAAAATTAAACTAAAACAAAAACCTAATTTCAAAAACTATAAACCAAAACCTAATTCTAAAAACTAAACAAAAACAAAACTTAAAGCCTAATTCTAAAAACTATAAACTAAAACCTAATTTATAAGGAATGAAACTAATTTCATTCATAATCTAACAAAATTAAACACATAATCTATAATTTGAAATTAATTTAACAGCAGTTCAAACAAATTTCAAACGAAATAAACACATAATCTTACCTTTTGAAGAGAAATGGAGGTTCCGGTTGAGAAATGAGAAACCGACGGATGTTTCCTGTGGAAGCGGCGACGAAGAGGGTGAAAGTTTTGAGAGAATTTGGGAGAAAATAGAAGAAGAAACAAAGAAATAGAGAGGAAATGACGAGTTCTGCATTTCGTAATTGGAGGAAAATGCGACAAAATAAGGCTCCGTCGCATTTGTCCATTAAAAAAAATAATAAACGGTTGGGCTTTTGTGAAAGAATAGCGGTTCTGCCGCCGAAGACCAATCATATTTCCGCCCAAAAGTGGGTTTAGGGGGAAAATATCAGGCAAAGGCGATAGAACCGCTACTCTGTCGCCTTTGGTCATTAAAAAAAAATAAACGGTTGGGCTTCGCCCATAGAAAACCGGCTTTGTCGCAGAAGCCTAATCATTTTTATACGCTCGTAATTGGTTTTGAGGGGGAAATATCAAGCAAAGGCGAGAGAGTGCTGAATATGTCGCATTTGCTCAATTTCAAACTTTTTTCTTTCGACCAAAGGCAACAGAGTTAGCACTCTGTCGCATTTTCCTTGGGAGAAGGCGATAGATTTTTTTCTTCTGTCGCCATTTTGCCTAGAGAAAGCGACAGAACACCTACTCTGTCGCATTAGCCTAATGCAAATGCGACGTTGTTTGTTTCTGTCGCATTTTCTTTTCAAAGGCGACAGATTTTCCCTCAGACGCTGATTCTCTCGTCGTCAAAGAGCTATTTTCTTGTAGTGTAGGTTAGTAAATCTGTAACCAAAATTCTTCATTACGAAACCCTTTTCTCCGAGCTTGTGTTTCATAGCCCTATGGAGTTTTAGGGATTTTCTTTGAAGCAGTCATCGTACGATTAAGAGTTGTAGACACTGTCAACTAATTCTTCATAGGAGTATTCTTAGATTTATTTTTATCTTGCTTTCTTAGTTTAACATTTTTATAGTTGAATACTTCTGATTTTTCCTTCTTTTATGTCTCATTTTTTGATGCTATTTTAATTACCTTAGCATTATTTTAATAAAGTTGAGTCTTTGATTTTATTTTTCTATAACAATGTTCCTTGCTTTTATCATTTATTATGTTCCCATTATTCACACTCTCAACTAAACACTGTAGACAACAATCTAAGAGGTAATAGGAAGTTGTAAAGTTAAGTACGATAATTATTTTTAATTAGTGAATGTCGACTGACCATCCACATAACTTTGTTCATGAATTGTTTCAAGAGAAGGGGCGATGAAAGATCTTCTATCACATTCATTAGTTCATGCAAGAAATCTTGTATGGTAAGGGAATGGTTAGAGATAACAATCCTACTGATGCGCGTGTTGCACTATTTTAATTTTGTTGCCTTTGAGCTAGAGCTTTGGTTTTTGTGAATGAATGGGAGAGCAAATACTAGAAAAGGTAAAGTGTGGAGCTTTTGCTTTACAAAATAGTTACTCCAATGCGATGTTGACTACGTTGTTTTCTTTCTTTTTAATTTCATCATTAAAAGAAAAGGTTGGACAAGATAAGAAGGTAGTAATAATTTCGAATAATGGGAGATGCGAGCCCGCCAAAATAAATTACTGATTTCTGTTGATGCCGAAAAATGGTCAACGGATATCCACAGTAAGAATTTGTTTAACTGAAGACGAAAGGGCCTGCAAAAAAGTCAAAATTAGGACACACCGGTGTGGTGTGAGCCACAGGGCCTCTGATGGTTAAGTCAGAAATGGAATCAGGAGAATAATTTAGTAGACTTTAGAATAGCTTAAGAGTACTTAGCTTAGGATCTGTCCCTTGAAAGGGAGAAATGACTTGACTTTTATAGCAGCCGATCTCGTAACCGCTGCAGCTCATTTATGGCGATATAATGGTCGGTCGTTAGAAACGTCCGTCATTAAGCCGAGTATGAATACCGACATAACTCCTGATCGTTACCCTTTGAAGGTGTAACGATCTTGATTATGAACTTGGTCGACTCTTTGGAGAGTCCTGACCTCCACCGGCAATCCAATCGGGTGGACCCACTCGTTGTTACCCTTTGCAGCGCCTCCATACGTTATTGAGACTCGGTCGATTCTTCGGAGAATCCTGACCTCTACGGCCAATCCAGTCGGATTGACCTACTAGTTGTAACGGGCGATGCCACGGGGTGCAGCGCCTCCAAACGTTACTTGGACTCGGTCGACTCTTCGGAGAATCCTGACCTCCACTACAATTCTACTCAGATTGACCTACTCGTTGTCAGACTCGAGAAGGGTGAGGCTGCAAGGGCCGACCCCGGAGGGGTCAAGGCCTTCCTTGGCCAACCCCAGGGGGTCGGTATGGACTCGGCCGACCACCAGGGGGTTGTGGCCTCCATTTGGCCGACCCCTGGCGAGGCAGACCCCCGAGGGATCGAAAATGGTGAGGCCGACCCCCGGGGGTTGGCGAAGGTGTTGGCTGCCCTCAGGGGGTCGACAATGGCGCGGCCTACCCCCTATGGGTCGAGGCCTCCATTTGTCCTTTGTATGGGTCCCAACCTCTTCCGAGTCTTTCGGGATATTTTTGGCTTACAACAAGTTCTAAATCTAACCTATAGAAATAATTGAACTAGATCGAATCTCAAAGAAACTATAAATTAATTAGTAATAATTTCGAATAAAGGGAGATGCGAATCCTTTTTCTTAGTACAAATTGGAGAAATGATTACAAATACATATTTCTAAGATTAAACCCGTGACCATGGTGTTGAACTGAACATAATCAAATTTAAGGTAAACAAACTTTAAAATTTGGTTTAATTTACATAACAAAAATGTTTCAAAAAAAAATCAATGGTATGGACTTAATTCATATATGCAATAAATTTGTAACGTATTGTATAGTTGACATTCAAAACTTTTTTTTTTTGTCAACTTCAAACTATCTTTTTCAAGATTCATCCCAACAAGTTCATGCATAAACCTCAAAAGGAGCGTTTGTTGACCATAGAATTTCAGCTAATAAAAAAATTCCACGCGTGTATAAATTAATGACAAAATTTGATTCACTTTTTAACCAAATACAAATGCATAATTGTTCTAAAGTTTATTGGACTAAAAATATTGAATTATTAGGAACATGGGTATGAATTAAACAAAAGAAACTTACGAAACTAGTCAAATTTAGAAAATAATTATAAATATAGTCACTTTCAAAAAACAATTAGCAAAAATAATTACTGTATTAATAAGTATTATGACATACTTTCTTATAATACAATATTATGATCATATACTCAAATATTTTTAAATTTGACTACCTTTGTAATTATTTTGTGAAAGTAACAAGTTCATTACAATTTCTCATTAAGCAATATTCAAGTCTCTATAGTAAATCTAAAGGTTCATATAGAAAGTACAATGACGAGGTTCAAAAGTTCCATGCAATCCAATCTCAATATTTAGACCCAAAGATTCATTTAGGCCTACGGTCTCAACCCACAAGGCCACAAGATGTTTATAAATAAAGAGCTCACACTCATTTATAGAGGCTGAAAAAAAAAAAAAAAACTAAAGACTCGGAGACTCCATAGAATTTAAAACATGAATATCTTCAGAATCATTCTCGATCAGTATTTTGAGTAAAAGAATAAAAAGAGAAACAATAGAGAGTGCATGAAGAAAACAAATCAAAAAAACCAAACTTCATTTACATGTATCTTGCTTCTATATTTCGTAGAAAAAATATTGTGTGAACAGTAGTTACTAAGTTTAGTTTTTATGAAACTATTATAAATAAATTTTTTATAATCACTCTTTAAACAATATAATCCAAACTAGTTATTACTATAATTTTTCCTTCAAAATCGCTAAAAATAACCACTTGTTTCTAATCACTTTTAGTAATAACTTGCATATATTTATAATTGTTCTCATTCTAATGTTGTTGATCCAAAAAATGACCAACCATATTAACGATAAAGATTTCTTTTACCGGGAACGAGAAGCTTGCAAAAAAAAAAAATTAGGCACATTGGTAGGGGTGTACAAATGAACCGACAACCTGATGAACCCGGACTACCCAACCCAAATATAAGGGTTGGGTTGGGTTGAGTTTTTTTTTTCGATTAAGGTTGGGTTGAAAAAATGAAGAACCGAATTTTTTCGGTTCAGGCTTGGGTTGGTCTAATTTTGGCTCGGTTCAAGCCGAATCGAACATAAATATATTTATTCAAAGTAATTTATTTATTCTTATAAATACATGGTGTGGTGGTAAGATTGTTTTATATCATGCTCCCCATTGCAGGTTCAAACCAGTTGTTTTATTTTTTACATAATCTTTGTACTTTTTAAATTATCTATTTTGTTCTAATTTTTAGAAGGGTTGTTAGCGCAATTCAGCTTGGATTCGAATGGAGAATGACCTAACATTTTATAGCAGTTGGACTTGTAACTGTAGCAACTCACTTTATGATGGCTTAATGATCAGTCGTTTGAAACTCCACCATCAATTCGGGAATGAATTTAGTTTAACTTCTTATTGTTGCCCCTTAGAGGTGTTACAGTTCTGACTTCGACGTTATTTGAGCTCGGTTACCCTTTACAGATCCTCACCTCCATGGCCGACCCTTTGAGGATGTGGCCTTCTTGGTTTAACTCCATGACTTTACACCTAATAGATACAACGTTTCTAAATGTTACTTGGACTTGGTCGTCTCGTGCACATGAGAGTCATAATCTCCAATGGCCGACCCTTTTATGGTTGGCCCATGTGACTGATCTTCTTGGAGGTCATCTTTGATCTCGGTCAAGCCTTACAAGTTCTTACCTCCACAACTCGCTTTTAAAGAGGGGTTTTAATCCTCTCGACGTAACTCCCGACCATCATCAGCGGATCTAGTCGTCACTTGGACTCGATCGACTCTTGAGGGAAAGTACTGACATCCACGGTCGACCCTCAAAGGTCGAACCTAATTTCACCGGCCTCCGAAAGGGCCAACTTTGTTGGCTAACCCCAATGGTCAAGACATTCCTCAATGACTCCTCGAGGGATCCTGGCCTTCTTTGGCCGACCCTTGAAGGGTAGGATTGAGCTTGGCAAGGCCACCATGGCAGACCCCAGGGGGGTCAGATTAAGCTTGATCGATCCTCGAGGGGTCAATGCCACCTTGGCCGACCTCAGGGGTCCTTCCCTACTTTGGCCGACGTTAGGAAGGGGCCAAATTGGCCTTGGCCGACTCCCAGAAGGCCTTAGCCTCTTTTGGCCTTGTTCGGATATTCCAGGATATATTTTTGCCTATAACAAATGCAATTTTTATTTATATATCTCCTGCACATTGACCAATTAAAACTCTCATCCCACATTTTGTGAACTACCTAACTCATGACGCTAGTGTTGAACTTGATTAACACTAAACATTGAAATCACTGCGCCACCAATTCTTTCGGTCTAAATAGTTTACATTAAAAGTACCATAAAGACTTGGTCAAATTTAAAAAGAATATAAGTTTTTTTTTTTTTTTTTTTTTACTAAAAAGGCTTCACATGGAGAGGCTGAAAAACAATATTTGAAAATAGATAAGCAGTGGGACATCTTAAACAACTTATATAATATTCATGGTCCATAGATTCCTTCTCCAAAATATTAGAAAAAAAAAAAAATGAAAACACCTCTTTAATTTATTTCTTGGGAGTCTGTGATCTTTTGACACTACCCTCTTCCTCAAAATTTAAATTTCAAATAATGGTGAGAGAAAATATACAGATATGTGGACTCACATTTTATAAACATAAACGCCTATCAAATTCAATTATTTGATGAAACAGAAATTAAACTTATTGTTGGATACAACATTTTAACTTTCCAAATCTAGTTCCATTTCCCCAGATTCCTTTCTTATTAAACAGAAATTAAATTGATTTAGTTTGTAGTATAATATATTTTTCCATTCAAATAATATATATATTTAAGATTTAATAATATTTTTACATGTATTAATTAACTAATTAAAGACATTAAATATTTATAAGCTAAAAAAAAAAATCTACATGATTCAATAATAAATGTTGACATTTTGTTTGGCAGAATTTTTTTTTTCTATACTATTTCAATGGCAGATCTTTTGTTGTTGTTAAACTAAAAAATAAGAATAAAATTAAATAATTACAAATTTAAAGATACAAAAGAGTCTTTTATTACTTCCTTGCTTACCTGGAACTTCGTAAGAAAGAGAAGAAATTTATTTGCTTGCTTAGCTCGAAGATGATAAATTATTAGATGGTATTGATTAGTTTAGAATTTCGTATGTGTAACTTTTTTAGATAGTGAAAATGTTCCGGTTAAGTTAATATAATAATTATATAAAATAAACAATAAAGGAGTAGAATATTTTAAATAATTGTATGTTGAGTTGAAAAGATATCGTGTTCTATTACATATTACCGGTTATTTTTATCCACCAAAAATTAGTTATAGAGGCATCAAAGTATTCTTAGGATTGAAAGGTGGCTGGTTGGAGTTCTCTTTTCCAATTATAATTAAATTTTAAAATATTGTTAAATTTAATTATTATATATATATATATATATTTTTTTTTTTATATGAAAATTACTACCAATAGAAATTTTTCAAAACCTATTTTAGTTCTACCTTTTTGAAAAATACAATTTCTACACGGTCTATTTTCGTTTGTTTTTTAAAAAATTCAATTACATCATTCTTTTCAGTGAAGTGATTGAAAACTATCCGTTAAACTCTAAACTATTGATTAAAGATTATCAACTGAATTACATGAACGGTAAAGCGAGACATTTTGATCATTTTAAGTCTAATTTTTATTATATAATTAAAATATATTTTAATATTTTTACTATACACGTAATTTGGTTTTTTTTTTTTTTACACTCGTAAAATCTCCGTATATATCTTTAAATCCAAATTTCATAATCTTGTATTAGGTTACAAAATTATTTGTTAAAACGAACATAAATCAGCTGAGATTAGAGATGCACTAGCATGTGTTTGATATTCTTTGGTTCGAGCCCCATCTTTAATATTGTAACCTCCAAAAAAAAAAAAAAAATAATAATTGTTATTCTTCAAAAAACAAAAAATTGAATACATACAATAAATAAAAGTGTGATGAAAGAGAGAAACTTCTATTGAAGAAACTAGGTGCAACCCAAAATTAGGTATGGCCAAACAATGTAATCATATATATAGAATTTCAATCCTCTAGCTGTACACAACAACCAACAAATGGAAGTACATGACCTTTCAAAACAAATAAACAAACAAAAATTTAAATTTGATAATATCTATCAACAACTTTAACAAAGACAATTATGCATGCATTGTTATTTAACTACCACAACCAATTGCATTTGCCTGCTTCAAACAAACCTCAAGCTTTTGAAGTAATATAGTAATTTGAATACGACTTGGCTCACCGATTAAATAAAAAATATACTTGTTTTTAGGGAAAGTTACACGAACCATTCTAAAAATATTGTATTTGTAACTATTAAGTTCTTAAAATTTCAATTTATGTAATTATCTCTCTTAAAATTTGAAAAATGCTGCAATTAACACTTTTACGTTAATTTTAAGAGATTTTCATGTGTGAAGATGGTCAATTGTCTAAAAAACATTTAGTCTTTCTTTTGTTCTTTTCAAGGTTTATAAGTAGACAAATTCATATCTTCTTACCGCTTATAAATTTATAATGAAAAAATTGTAAATTAAAAATTTTTAAATGTGTGTATATTTGTTAATTAATGAGTATTTGTAGTATCATAATAATTTTCTCAAAAAGAATTTTAAATAATGATTAATTATTAAAAAAATAATCGTTACATTTTTTCTTGACATAAAATATCGTTAATTATGAATATAGCATTAAATAGAAAGTTTTAAACAATACAACCAACGTTAATATATATATATATATATATATATATATATTAAAATTTAACAATTTCATTAAAAAGAATTATGATAAAACAAAAAAATTTAATTCAATTTTTTAATGTTTTTTATTCAATTTTTAATTTTATAATTTTCTTGTGAAAATTATCACGATATTGAAAAGATTATTAATTAAGAAACATACACATTTAAAAATTCATTATTTTATGAATTTATAAGAGGTAAAAGTTATAAATTTCTCTAGTTATAGATTTTTACAGGGATAAAAGAAAAACTAAATATTTTTGGATAATTTTATCCTCTTCACACATAAAAAAATATCTTAAAATTAATTAAAGGGGTTAATTGCAATACTTTTCAAATTTTAGGAGAGATAATTGTTCAAATTAAAAATTTAAGATTTAATTGTTACCAATCACATATTTTAGGTGTGGTTTATACAATTTTCTCTTAATTTTATTACAACTAGATGAATAAATTTCAACAAAAAAAAAAAAAAACTTTTTTGTTCGAACTTTTTAAAAATTGAACAAAAGACCGTTAAGTATCCAAACAAGAATGGGAATGAAGATCCACGTAAGTAACCAAGTGTTGTACGAAAGTTCAAAATATTTAAATACGTGTTAGTATACTAAGAATTATATGGTTAAATAATTTAAAGCTCTCCACCTAATCACATGGCTTTATTCGTGATTATCATATGACTAACTAATCTTCTCTTATAATATTAGTGGAAAGCATATATAATTTTTTTTTTTTTTTTTTTGGCAAGAGAGAGTCGTAACGAGATTTTGTTTTGAATGTTTATGGAGATTTTATAAACGAACTTTTATAATCATATTTTAAAAACCTTATACAAACGAGCTATTATTACAATTTCTTCTTTATAATCATTTAAAATAACTCCTCATTTTTAAACATTCAAAATAAAAACTCCACAATTTTACAAACAAACACCTCCTAAATCTTCTTTGCAATGAGAGAAGAGCAGAGGAGAAGAGTCGTTTGGACATTGATATTTAGAGAAGAAAGATTGCAAAAATTTATTTAAGAATTGATGTTTAGGAGTAGAAATATTTATTTTATATTATTTTATTTTTTGTTTGTAGTTTCCGCATATTTAAGTTAAAGTAAGAAAAAAAAAATAAAATAGATGGGATTTGATATGATTGGTTAAAAAATTTGATGTGATATATATATTGATAAGGAGTTGGAGACAAGTTATAGTGATGTACTAAAAATAAAGAAAGAGTTGACATTTCTCGATTTCTTCTCTTTTCTCTCTGCTCCTCAACTCTGAATCCAATCCCCTAAAAACAATATTTATTCAAAAAATATAAAGATTATTTTTAATCAATAACATAAATTATTTTTATGGGCTTCCGAACGAAATACATAAGCATATATATTTTGACAACATTGATATGATATTATTTATCTTTTATGGTTTTGTTTTTTGATTATCACTCAAAATACCTCATATTAATCGAGGAGTTGTCCTTCTTTTATATACTCAAGCTCTTTTTCTTAACTTAGTGATGTGTGATTTATTTGCATGAAACATTGAAACAATACCTAAATTTAAATTAATATAATACTATTTTAAGTTGAATTATTGTACCAAATCCATGACCTCATCAACCACACACAACGGTGCATAAGGCTCTTAATAAATCAATATAACATAAAAAACAGTACTATGATGAAATAGTTGATAAATGTAATAGTAACAGGAAAGTTTCTCCTATCATTTAGTTTATCAGCTTAGCCTAGTTAATTAAAAAGTTTTCTTCTTAACTCTCTTATATGCGTTGTCCTCCTAAAAAAGACTTTTTTCTTTAGTAGGTTAATATGCCTGTCCAAATGGGTACACAAAATTTACTAAACAATGTAATTCCTACTTAAACAAATGTAGTCATCAAAGGCTTAGACATCAATTTGTACTTAATAAATGAATATTTAAATTGTTGTTATAGGCAAAATATTTCTCAAAATTCTCGAGCAAGGTCGAGACCCTTTCAGAGGGTAGTCAAAGCCACTCCGACTCCCTAGAGGTTAGGTAAGACCATCCACCCCCCCCCCCTACCCTCAGGGGTCAGCCAAAGTAGGCCTCAACCCTTCGGGAGTTGGCCAAAGAAGGTCTTAACCCTCGAGGGCAGCCAAAAGAGGTCAGGACCCTCGGGGGTTGGCTAGAAAGGTGATCTCAACCCCTTGGAGATTGACCAAACCAAGTCCATACCTCCAAGGGTCGGCCAAAGTAGGTTTCGACTCCTCAAGGGATTGACCGTGGAGGCCAGAACTCTTCCCCAAGTGTCGACCAAGTCTTAGTGACAATTGGATCTGCTAATAACTGCCAGAAGTTACGTCGAGAGCGCTAGAACCCCGTTTAGGAGCGAGGCGTAGAAGTAAGAACATGTAAGGATTAACCGAGACCAAAACCGTCCTCTAAGAAGATCAATCGAGTAGGCTAAAACCCACTAAGTTGGCCATGAAGGTTAGGACTCCCTTTTTCATGAGTCGACTAAGACCAAGTAACCTTAGGACCATTGTGCCATAAGGTAGCAATGACCGGGTGTTACAACGAAAAGGCCTTGACCCCTATAATGGTCTCCCATGGAGGTTAAGAGTCGACCAAGTCCAAAATGACAATCGAATGCGCTGATAACGACTAGAAGTTATGTCGAGAAGGCCAAGACCCTTCTTTAAGGGTTAGCCATGGAGGTAAGGACCTGCAAGGGTTGACCGAGACCGAAGCCAACCTCCAAGGAGATTGGTCGAGTGAGCTAACCCCGAGAGGGTCAAACATGGAGGTTAGGAATCTTTTGTGGACAAGTCGACCAAGCACGAAAATGTGGTGTAGGGGGATAAGTTAACTGAGTCCAAGTAACCTCCAAATAAAGACCATTACACCTCTATGATGTAAAAAAGGTTAAGGGTTACACAGGTATTCATTCCCGGCTTAATGGCTATGTTACAGTTAACCATAAGTCGTCATTAAGTGAACTACGGTGGTTGCAAGTTTGGCTTGTATAAGATGTCAAGTCATTCTCCATTTGAATCCAAGATGAACTACGTTAGCAAAACTTGTAAGCGTTCTAAGTTCCAAAGCTTTCTTTCTCAAATACTCTCTAAACACCTTACTGACTTAGGCATCAGAGGCCCTGTGGCTTACACCACATCGGTGTGCCTAATCTTATAGATGATCCAGTTGACCATTTTTGGCATCAACAGTTGATGCCATATGTTGGGATGAGTAGTGATCTATATGAAAAGCTTAATTCTTACGCTTTTTCTACAAATTGTCAAATAGTATGAGTCACAACCGTCATGTTGTGGACGGAGTGCCAGACACCGAGCATGCTCAGGAAGAATTTCCTCCAGAGAACATGGGCTAATTCATTTTAAAAACCACCTAAAAGTTGAGGGTGAGAAGCCCGAGCAAGAGCTAGAGAGTGATGATCCAAAGTTTGTGGCTTTGGAAAAACAAGTGCAAGGAATGGCGGGAAATCTAGATCATTTGATAGAGCTACTCAAACAGCCTCATCTGACCCAAGCTGCCATTGCTAGGAATAAGCGAGCACCGCAGAAGGCAATGAGGGACGATCCACAAAAAAAGGGTTGCAGCGGACAAATCAACGACTTTGGTTTGGGATCCTACAAAGGGGAAAACCTTAGCCACTGAGGCTTCGAGAGAAGCTTCTTCCAGATTCAAAAGATAGATTCAACGACATCGAATAGGCGATAATGATCGATGGAAGGAGTACTCAGTTCATAAGAAAATGGGTTTCTGAATTGAAGTCGATTTAGAACACAGTCAGAGAGAACAAGCCAACCACTAGCACCCTTTAAGGGTCCTTGACCCAGCACACTTCAAAGACCCTAAGGGCCTGGGAGACGGGATCAGACTTGGAGACAGACCTAAGAGATGTGATCAACTAGTCTCGGAAGAAAAAGACAATTGACAAAGCCAAGAACCAATCATGGTTAGCTCAGCTTCGTCTCTTCCAACATCAATTGGGAGAAATGAAGAAAGTGCAAGATCAAGATGGGCTAGACTTAGACAATTTAGTCGATCATGTCGATCCTTCTTTCACCGATGAAATTATGAAGGAACATGTCCCGATAAAATTCAAGCTTCCAACAATAAAAGCGTATGATGGGTCTAAGGATATCATGAAGCACCTAGATACATTTTGATCATGGATCAAACTCCATGGAGTTCAAACTCCATGGAGTTCGAGATGCAATTAAGTGTCTAGAGTTCTCATTTACTCTCATAGGACCAGTAAAAAGAATGTTCAGGCAGCGCAAGCAAAAGTCTAGCTCATCGTTCTAGGAGCTAGCCAAATCCTTTGTCTCTCAATTCCTAAGTAGGTGAGATCAGAAAAAATAGATAATCCATCTACTGACCGTGAAATAGAGAAATGCTATGAGAATCTTCGGGAGTACATCGCACGCTTCAATAACGAGGCATTGCAAGTTGAGGGGTACACCCATGGTACGAATCTTAAGGAAGTTGTGGGATGACTTAAAGATGAAAGGTTCTTGTGGTCGTTTGGAAAGAAAGCTCTAGTCACGTATGTTGGGCTACTTAGTCGGGCACAAAAGTATACGAGTGCAAGAGAGTTGGTGAATTCTTGGGGAACGTTGAAGGAAAGCTCTCCATTTCAGAGCGTGAGAAATTAATAAGCCATCGTAAGTCTAATTACAAGGAATCACGAAAGCGATTGATGGAGGAATGCCCATAGGAGAAAGAAAAGACCGGCGAAAACGGGGTACCACCCAGTTGGTTTGAAAGTGCACTCTAACAGTGGTGCTAGTTGAGCAGATCCTAATGAAGATTCAAGACAAGAAGGTGTTGAAGTGGCCAAGCAAGATCAAAGTAGGGTTCAACAAGTGAAATAAGGGAAAGTATTGCCTATTTCATAGAGATCGTGGTCACGCGACCTCACACTGTTATAATCTGAGGAAGTCCATAGAGTCTCTCATTCGAAGGGAATGCCTTGAAAAGTAGGTTGAAGAAGATGAAAAAGCGTCGGAGTCCTTTAACAAGAAAATGAGAGGCAAAGATTCACCACCATCTCAAGAAATTTAAACTATCCTTTGAGAACCAGCAGGAGGCGGGTTCAACAATAGCTAGGATGACAAAGTAAGGCAACCCGACGGATGCCTAGAACGGAAGTTTCAATAGTATCCCAATAGATGAAGTTCCATATTCTAATGGGGGTAGGCCAAATTCATAGATGTATAAAACAAGCACATACCTTGGTCAAAAAATACTACTATCAACGCCTTGGTGAAGTTAGGTGTTGTTTACGAAATAGAAGTAGGCAGAACCGTTCCGGTCGAGATCCTCGAAAAATCTAGCATCACCACTTAATTGCTGCACGAGATTAGTAATGTAACTCTAACATCACAAAAGACATGGATGACCCCCTTCATTGAGTACTTGGTGGAGGGGAAGCTACCAGAACACAAAAAAAATGCCCGAAGTCTGAAATACAGGCTTCCAATAATGTGGTGTAGGGGGATAAGTTGTACATGACGTGGTACTCTTTACCTCTCTTTAGATGCTTAGATCCCAACAAGGCCACTCATGTAATGCAGGAAGTACATGAAGACGTGTATGAAAATCATGAAGAAGCAAAGTCCCTAACCAAAAAAACTAATAAGACAGGGGTACTTTTGGCTGACCATGGTTAAAGACTCCAAAAACTATGCTCGATCATGTAAGAAGTGCCAAAGATTCGCTACCATCCAAAGGTAGTCGCTCGAGGTCCTTATAAGTATAATGGGGCTATGGCCTTTTGCATAGTTGGGGATAGACCTTATTGAACCGTTACCAATAGGGTGAGGCCAAGTCAACTTCGCTATCGTAGTAGTTGATTGCTTCATTAAATGGGCCAAAGATGAGACCCTGATGATTATCATCGAAAAAAAGGTGGCTGAATTCATTTGGAAGTACATAGTCTGCAGGTTTAGGGTACCCTAAACCATTATCACCAACAATGGCAAGCAGTTAGAGAACCAGGCTTTCCAATACTTCCGTTGTGAGCTTGAAATCCAAAAGCATTGGTCATCGCCAACTTACTGACAAGACAATGGGCAAGTGAAGGTAATCCACCAAATTATCAAGAAGAACATCAAGACCAAGCTCGAAAGCTTGGAAGGGTCATGGTCGAAAGAGAACCCACAAGCATTGTGCGCACACCCACCACACCCAGAACATCAACATACAAGACTCCATACTCTTTAGCATCTGACACGAAAGCAACAACCCTAGTCAAGATAGTTCACCCACCCCTGCGTATTAAGTCTTTTGACACATAGAAAAATGACCAACAACTACGGATGAGTTTGGATCTCCTGGAAGAAAAAAGAGGTGCAATCCACTTAAAGATAACAATAATTCAATAGTGAAGTCCCTGGGCTGAATTGGAAAGAACCTTGCGTGGTCACCAAATTCATGTACCCTTGCTCACACCACCTTAAAGACATGGATAGGAATAAGATCCTTCATTCTTGGAATACAATACATTTGAAAAAACATTTTTAATAAAATGTAATCCAAGTCTCCAACATACATGGCAATCAAGTTTGTTTTCTCATTGTACATAAAATTCTCTGAATTTAAGCTATGTTATATTGATTTTATTATAAGTCAGCTTAAATAGGGGTAAGTAAGGGAAGAATTGATAAACATTCAAAAGCCAATATTCCAAGTGACAAAAAAGCTCCAACACGAGCATATAACTCGGTTTCCAATATCCAATCAACAACGGGGAGATCTACAGGACATACGCGAACACATACTTCACATGGGGTCATTTTCTCTAGAAATTTCTCAATATCCAACAATGTACTCATTAGCAAAAAACGTTCTATTTCAAAATGCAGAGAATGCAAGAAAAAATAACAAAGTAGTCAAGTGCTCCCATAACCGCACCTACTTGAACTCGGCTTACTAAGTCCAATTTAAGTAGAATCAGGCCTACCTGAAGGAACCTGAACCGAAACATTACTTTTAGGAACACCATAAAAAAGATGCGGGAATCATAATAGACGATGTGCACTAGCTCATGAGGAAGTCCTGACTCAAAAGCCAAAAGAGAAGGGTCATCAACTTTTTCTATAGTTGTGACACAAAGAGACTTGAAATGTTGCAAGAAGTTACCATAGCTAACCCCTTCATGAGTTCGATCTAGTGTCCAACCAATGGCAGTGATGCCAGCATTATTTTCTAAGATCACAAAGGTAGAAGAGCCTTCCACCAGATTCAACTTCCCTTCAATAGAAGCCAAGTCTCACCAAAGCTGGGAAATGGTGAAAAATCTTCCTCATGAGTAGGAGCAGCTAGGCTCTACACCTGCCGTGGTGCAAGATCGAAAGTCTCAAGACCTTGAGCCAAGTCCCACTTGAACTGGTCAGACTAGAAGACCAAGATGAGCATGTATCATGCAAATCCTCTAATAGATGTCGAGAGGCTGAAGCAAGGTGCATAAAGGCCAGCCAAGAAGAAAACATAAAGTCAGTCTAAAAAATGAAAGACGTGACAAGATACAAATCCAATAAACGTACCTCATGAATCAAACGGATACCAAACTTTAATACTTGTGAGGCATCCTAAGCAAGAAATGTCGTGGAAGAGGTCTCGACCTAAGATCATAGGCCACAGCCAAAGTTTTCTCATTCACCAGATCCAAAACAAAAGATAAGTGTCAAAACTAAGTGTATGATCAAATGAAGATGTTTTAGGAACACGGGGACTAAATTAAGTAATTGATAGGGCATCGTCAAAGGTGGTCCCTACCTCACCATAGTTCAAATCCATCTCAATGTTCAAGTCTTCTAGAAGATCTAGGAAAGAAAGGTCAACATCCTCGCCAATAGAAGGGTGAACCTAAGAAGTAAGATCCACTATCTTATTAGTGTCATGCCTAAAAATAAAGATCTCTAACACTAAATGAGCACTCGAAGACAGTGTTCCCCAAGAAGACTACATACTGCAAAGAATACGTTTCAAGTGTTGGGAGCTACCTACGCCGTGAGTCAGGCCAACCATGCACAAGAACTCATGAAGTTGAGGAATTAGAGAAAATTGAACCCTTCTCTTGAACATAGTGGCATAAAGTGCCACTTCACCAGGGGAAGGCTTGTTGTATACTTCCTTATCTATAGAAAGCCTAAGGGTCACATTCGACGGAATAAAGTACTCTCTCTAAGCCTATCTAAGTTCTTCCCGGTTAATGTTGAAGCAACCGATTAACATTTTGACCCGACTACCAAGACCTACGTCGAATCCTCTTTTGAGAAGAAGAGTCTAAGACAAGGCGCACTTCATTCTCGAATGCAGAAGATGGATCCATGAGCAAAGTTCAAGAAGGCACCTACAAAGAGGCAAAAAAAAACAAAAAAAAAATCAAAGAAGTGCTTAAAAAAAAGACAAGAATGTACAAAGAGATCCTACTTAGCTAAAAGTTTTAAAAAATGCCTAAAATAGTGAGTCTCTAAAAAGAGAGCCTACTTGGCCAAAATTTCAAAAAGAAAGCCTAAAGGGGTGAGTATCTAAGAAGAAATCCTACTTAGCCAAAATTTCTAAAAGAAAGCCTAAAAGGGCGACTTTCTAAAAGAAGAGTCTACATTAGCCAAAATTTTGGAAAGAATGCCCGAATGGGCGAATCTATAAAAAGAGAGTCTACTTAACCAAAATTTCAAAAAGTGCCTAAAAGTGGTGACACTCCATAAGGAAAACCTACTTTGCCAAAATTTTGAAAAGTGCAAAAAAAGTGGCAAGACTAAAAAAGATAGCTTAATGAACATGAAAATCTTAAATTACAAACTACTCTTCAAAATTTAGCCACTACTTTGTCCAAAAATGGAAGAGACGAGGTAAATGTTATAGGAAAAATATTTCTCATAATACCCAAGCAAGACCGAGACCCTTTTGAAAGGGTAGCCGAAGCCACTCCGACCCCCCCGGG
>JBBMEG010047547.1:0-17571 GCA_037832605.1 Cyclanthera cordifolia
TGCTCGAAACAAGGATTCCAACGCAATTTGAATTACTCAAATCGGAGTTGAAATGAAGAAGTTATGATCAAAACAAGCTTGAACGATAAATACCCGAGACGATGACGAGGTGGCTGAGTCGGTATCGAAGTGAGTGACAAGTGGAGTTTTGGATGAGTGTCAAATATATTTTTTAATTAAAATAAAAAGAGAATTAAAAGAGAATTGAAAAAAAAATCAGAAAAAGCCAGTTATCGTTCTGACTTTTTCTTTTTTAATATTACTTTTTAGTTTTTTCAAAACTTCTAATCTCAACCATTTATTTTTAACTTCTTTGTATCTAATGGTCCAAATTAAAAGCTCTTATTTTTCTAATTTCCCTCACTATTTAAACTCAACTTTCTTCCCAAAAATTGATTCACAATTTTTATTATTCAATCCTCCTAAAATCAAAAAGTGTCCATTGTTGATCTCTCCAAACTCTCAAAGTCTTTATTCATTTTATTTTTTAGAGATATTGTATTGTGAGGATTTAGTTGTGAGAAATAAATTTGTATATCTACTCTATTGAGAGAGTTGTATTGTGTACTTTACAAAACTTCCATATTTTGTAACGGTTTGATCTTGATCTGTGAAAAAGATTGAGTTAGCTCTTGAACTCGTAAAAAGAAGCGACGTTCGGTTTGATTCTAATCCGTGAAAAAAAGTCAATCAAAGTTTTATTCAAAATCCCAAGAGGCGTTTGGGTGGTGGAGTAGGTCGATTTTGGCCGAACCACTTGAAAATTACGGTGTCATTTTCTCTAACTCTTTCCTATATATTTTTACGTTACTTGGAGTATTTTATTTCACGTTTTAATTTGAACTCAATATTTATTGTGTAAGTAGAATTGTTTTGCATCATCTTTATCTATTTTATTGTATTATTGTTTCTTTTTATTTATTTGCAAAAAAATTAATCTTTATATTAATTAAGAGTTTCTCAATAGAATATTATTTTAAAATCCTATTCCCCCTCTAGGGTTGCCATACCGATCCAAAAACACATTATGGAGTGCGAAAAGTTAGACAGTTGTCGCTGAGCTGACTACAAGGAATCACGAAAATGAAGGGCGGAAGAGCGCCTAATGAAAAAAGAGAAGATCGAATGGTCGGGGTACCCCCTATACGGTTCGAGAAGTACACTCCCACGGAAATTTCCGTTGAGCATATCTTAATGGACATTCAAGATAAAGAGGAGCTAAAGTGGCCTAGCCGAATTAAGGCAGGATCCAACAAAAGAAATAGAGGCAAGTACTGCCTATTTCACAAGGACCATGGCCACGCTATCTCGGACTACTACGACCTGAAGGAGCCCATAGAGTCCCTCATTCGAAGAGGACGACTGGACAAGTACGTGAGAGAGGGTGAAAAAACCTCTAAGTCCCCTAAAAAAAGGAGGTGAAAAGACACCACCGCCGCCGGAGATTAGAACTATCATCGGAGGACCGGCTGGCAGAGAGTCCAACCGAGTCGGAAGGACAAAGTGAGGCAGGCCAGAGGCACCCTAAGGGGCGAAGAAGTGCGCATAATGGAAGCAGTGGACGAGCAACTGGGCTTCACTGCTGCTAAGGCTGCAGCACTGCACCAGCCGCACAACGACGCCTTAGTGGTGTCCCTGACCATATCCAACATCCGCGTCAGAAGGATCCTTATCAACAGAGGCAGTTCGGCATATGTGCTGTCTCTAAAAGCTTACGACGCCATGAAGCTAAGAAGGGAAAGGCTCAAGCCAAACTCAACGCCTCTAGTTAGGTTTGGTGGGAGCACTTTGGTTCCTGAGGGATCAGTCAAACTCCCAGTAACTTTCGGCCAAGGGGACAACATAGTCCTGCACGTCGTCAATTTCTTGGTGAAGAAAGATAATTCCACCTACAACGCAATATTGGGAAGACCCACGATTTATGGGCTAAGAGCGGTCGTGTCAACTTACCACCAGGTGATAAAGTGCTCTACTCCTATGAGGGTGGGGCAAGTCAATGGAGAATAGCTATCCTCAAGGGAATGCTACCACACAGCCCTATGGGCCGTGGTAAAGGACTGTTGAAAGAGGACCGGTTCCAGGTGAGGCTGTCCAACGAACAACACCTGTGGGGTACAAGTCAAGCAAGTACCTAGGTCCCAAAGCGCCAAGGTCGGTGCTTTGGCAAAGTCAAAGACCGCCTGCGAAACCAAGGTGGACAAGACCGTGCTGGTAGAGATCCTACGCTAGCCTAACATCACTACCGAGTTGATGCACGAAGTTAGCGAGGCAACCCCAATCTCGCCAAAAACATGGTTGATCCCTTTCCTTGAATACTTGGGGGAGGGGAAGTTTCCAGACGACAAAAAAGACGCCCGGCGATTTAAGTTCAACACTTCTAGAAAGTGCGCGAAGGCGTCTATGAGAATCATGAAAGGGTAAGGTCCCTAGCCAAGAAGTTAGTCAGGCAAGGCTGCTTTCGGCCGACCATGACCGACGACTCCAAGAAGTATACTCGGGCATGCGACAAGTGTTAGAGGTTCGCTGCCATCCAGAGGCAGCCGCCCGAGGTCCTAACTAACAAGTGTTGTGGGTTTACAACACTACACTCAGGACGTCAATTGGCGAAACCCCCTACTTGCTAGCCTTTGGGGTAGAAGTAGTAATTCCGGTTGAGATAGGACTTTCATCCCTACGAGTAGAGTCTTTTGACCCAACTCAAAATGACGAGCAGTTGCTAATGAGTCTAAATCTTCTGGAAGAGAAAAGGGACGCAACCCACATAAGGGTAGCATGGTACAAAGGTCGCATTGCCAAGTACTACAACTCTCGAGTCAAGGCAAACCGCTTCAAAGTTGGCGACTTAGTGCGGAGGAGGATGATGTCAAGCACCAAAGAACTTAACAGTGGAGTCCTGAGGCCGAGTTGGGAAGGACCATACCAGGTCGCTAAAGTGGCACGCCTAGGCACCTACTATCTCGAGGACATGGACAAGAATAAGATCCTCCATCCTTGGGGTGCAGAACACTTGAAAAAGTACGTTAAATATAATGTAATTCAAGTTTTTAATGAATAAAGTAAAGTGTTACTTTCTCTTTATTTCAAAAGGCTATCTTAATTTAAGTATATTGATTTTTTTTTCATAAACTTAAATTAGGGGTATGGAAGATAGAGAAGTAGAGGAAAAAAGATTGTTATTCATTCAAAGTCAAAAAATTCCTGGGTTACAACCTAGAAAAAGAATTAAAGACTGCAAAGTAAAATGCTTCAAGTAAAAGGAAGGCAACGAAAAAGTCATCAAGGCCCCCCGGAGCTGTGCCTACTAAAGGTTGGTCGGTTGAGTCCGACTTGGGCAGGAGTTGTCCTAGCTAGAAGGGCTCGACTTCTTTCAAGCATGCCTTGGAAGAGGCAAAAGTCGTAGCAAGTGGCTTGGGGTGGATCACTTGAAAGTCCAGGTTCGAAGGCTGGCAAGGAAATGTCGCTGACTTTTTCCGCAGTGCTGGAACAAAGAGACCAAAAAAGGGGAAGGTAGTTACCATAGCTAACTCCCTCCTGAATTCGGTCCAGTTCCCAGCCAATGACAGTCTCACCGGTGTTGTTCTCCAAAATTACTAAAGCATAAGAGCCTTTCATAAGGTTAGCCAAGTAAGCGGCGTTCTTCAGCTTCCATTCAGTAGAAGCCAACTCTCGACGAAGGCGAACAATAGTAGACAAGTCATTTTGGCACGTACAGACATCAAGACTTTGGACCGCTTCCGTGGAAGTCTGAAAGTCGACTAAGGCAGCTTCGGTAATTCATTGAGCTTCTCGAGCCTGTGCCAGCTCCCACTTATGCTTCTCAAAGTTAGTGGACAAAGAAGAGCGGGTGTGACGCAAGTCCTCAGAAAAGTGATGGGAAGTCGAGGCAAAGTGCATGAAGACCTGCAAGTACAAAGGTAACAAGTTAGCATGCATACTTAGATAAATGTGTGGCTATAAAGAAGAAGAGTACATCAAAAAGCGACAAAGTCATCCAAGGCTACACTTGCTGGAACTAGGCCTATTGAGTCTAGCTTAGACAGATTCTGTCTTAGTTGGAAGAGCCTGAACCAGAATGACATTCTCAGGCACACCTTGGAAGATGCGGAAATCGTGAACAACCTGCACCGGATTACTAGGAAGTCCAGACCCAAAGGCCGGCAAATAAGGGTCAGCGACCTTTGCTGCTGTGGTGGCGCAAAAAGACTTGAAGAGAGACAAGAGAGTACCATGGGTAGCCCGTTCTTTAACTTGGTCTAGCGCCCAACCGGTAGTAGTCGGACCAAAGTTGTTCTCCAAGGTTACAAAGGTAGAAGAGTCTTTCAACTAAATTGACTAAGTGTAAGGCATCGTATAGCTTCACTTTAGAAGAGTCAAACACCTGACAAAGCCGAGTGAGGGTAGATGAGTCGTCCTTGTAAGTTCAAGCAACAAGACTTTAGACTGCCTTAGCGGAAGTCCTAAAGTCAGCTAAGGCGACCTCAGTAACACTCTGAGCCTCACGAGTTTGGGCCAAGTCCCACTTTAGAAGAAGTCAAACTCTTGACAAAGCCGAGCGAGGGTAGATGAGTCGTCTTTGCAAGTTCAAGCGACAAGACTTTAGACTGCCTTAGCGGAAGTCTGAAAGTCAGCCAAGGCGACCTCAGCAACACCCTGAGTTTCACGAGTTTGGGCCAAGTCCCATTTGAATTGATCGATGCTAGAAGACCAAGAGGAGCTCGTATGGCGCAAGTCCTCTCAAGGTACCAAGAAGTGAAGCAAGGCGCAGAAAGACCTGCCATCCAAAAGCTACAAGGAAGCAGACAGTCCTTCGAAATAAGGTCCACCATACCAGTGGTGGAAGTTCTAAAAGCAAGGGAAGAAGATCCCGACCACTAAAGAAGCCTGGGGGCTGTGGACTCCAAAAAATACGGTCCAAGTGTTGGAAGCCACCTACGACTACCAACACCTTATGTCAAGTCCTCTTTTGAAAAGAAGAGGCTAAGGTGATGGGACTTAGTCTCGTAATTAGACGAAGTGTCCATAATAGCCAAAGTAAGGAATTATCTACGAATAACAAAGTTACAAAAAAAAGGCAAGCCCCTGCCAATGGAGCCTAAGGAACCTCTTAAGCCTTAAGTACGAGACCGTTGAGAATGCTTAAAATAGAAAACTTTTATGTATCATTTGTTTTGGCCTTGGGATATGATATCATACCCTAGATGTAGTGGATTTCATATGCACTATAGGTAGTGTGGTAATAGTAGAAACTCTGCTTGGCCTATGTGCTAGCTTCAAGTGGCTGATTAACCAAAAACAATATTGCATCAAGATTAAAACTAAATTTAGAGTTTATTTTTAACATTGTGATTTATTTAGACATTTGACTTTTTTTTAAATATAAATTGCTAATATAACAACATTAAACATGAAAATTTTAAGCACATTACAATTAATTGTACAACTAGTCAAAAAACGTTAGTTAGTTTAAGCTAACATTTAATGACTTTTTATTGGGAATGTTCAGATAACTCGACAACCATAACTAACACAACCAAATTTAATACTTAAATGTACATGATTGTATCGGTTGATGGATTCACCCACTTGAAATTTTTGATTGATAAAAAAAACTCTTTATCTCAACTACATGTGCCTAGGTAAATACATTAAAAAATTAATTCCAACCTCACTTATCATTCAATTAATTAAACAACTAGTATTAACAATTTAAAAGTTAAAACTATAAAGATAAAAAAATGTATAATTAAATATATTAGGTATTCGAAACAAACTTTTTAACATTTTTCTAAAAAGATTACAATAAAAATAATTTATAAAACTTTAATAGGCAAAGAGTATTTTTGAAACTTTTAAAATTTTCAAGTAATTTTTATGCTAAACTTTAACGATTTCACGCCAAATAAATTTAATGACAGGGATATATCTGAAATATTTTATAAGATTTCGAGAAATTGTGAAATTTTTGAAAGTTGAAGAGCAATATTGAAAAAAAAAAACCAAACTATATAATTATGTTCCATAATTTAACCAAATAATTATTGTTAGGCGTTTTGTATGTCATCTTTCAAACCGACCTTTCCGCATTCTTCACAGCTTTTTATTATTTTTGTCAGTGCCAACCAAGCCTATCCATTCTATTCAATTTTACTACTAACAGAAGTCAAAAAAAAAACAAAAAAAAAACCCCCTGTCGTCAAGCTCCATCCTCCAAATCAAAACTTGTCCTTTCATTTTCCGCACCCAATTTCTTGTTCTTATCCAATCATAGAGAAAGCGATGTCTATTTCTCTTCGCAACCAATCGAGATCCGATCCTTATTTTGTTTTTAAAATTTGAAAGAAAGTGCAGAAAGGCAGCAACACATCTCATTCACCCATTTCGTTTTTGGCACTCATTTTTGTTTTAGGACTTTAATCGAACAGATGGTGGGCATTTTCTCAAGGTTTTCTTCCACCAGAACTGGGCATCGACGAGCTCAAAGCGCCATTGTAACTCGTTTCTTCTCTTTACTATTTTGGATATGAAGATTGCAGTTATGGGTTTGTCTATTGATTGTTTGTTCTGTTTGTCAAGAATATGATTTTTGAGTGTTCTAGATTGCTTGACTTTTAATGGGGAATATGATTCTTTTTTGTAGAATTCCTTTACTTGTATCATATGAAACTCAAATCTACTGCTGATTTTTGTCTCTCTTTTTTAAAGCATTAGTGATATTAGTTAATGTTGTTGATTCCATGGTACTGGACCAGTTTAGCTTTATGCTTCTGATTTCCATGGCTGTTTCTAAGATCTTCTTGTTTTTATTGTTCTTTACTTGTCCTGTTTTATTAGGAGCTTTGTTGATGGAGGTCAGGAAATTACCATTTTGGCTATTGTTTTCTTTTACTTTTGTGGATTTGTTGAGCATTTAGTTGGGTATTTTGGGTAGTTTTGATGCTTATATGAAAAGTGTATATGTTTTGGTTCAGAATGGGAGAGAAGGATTGCCTCCAGACCCAGAGCGCACTGGTGTTAGTGTTACTTCTTCTGCTGCTACTCATGGAATTGAATTGGCTGTGGAGTTCAACCCTGTTGAGCACCCGATCGAGCCTCTCGACAACGACAGACCAATTCAATGCCCGGTTCCCGAAGCGTCTATTCTGAATGTAAGCTACAGAATTGATCTTTTTATACAATTTTGTTCAGTTATACCTAGTTGCATTGTTGTGCAAAAATAATTCATATCTAGTTATGCTGATTGCTGAATCGTCTGTGCATTTTGAGAATCTGATTTTGAACTCTTCGACTACTAGGACGGAAGAATATGGAAAGAACGAGTTTCGAGTATACGAAAAACTCCAGATTTGCCTGCTATGAAAGAAGCTAAAATCGGTGAGACAAGACCACGAACGACACGAACAATCTTACCATCAATCAGCGCTCCCGAACATAACATCCTAAACCTACTCGACGAATCCGGGATATAGCAACCAACTACTTCTAATCTGGAATTTAAAGTTCCCTATACATTATAATTTTGTAAAGTTTGTATACACAACTCCCCTTATTTTCTTCTACTACATGTCATGTCACATGTTAAGTGTTTACATAATAAATATATCATAAGTTTTTGTTCTTTCTTTGAGTTTATTACTTTAGAGTATAATGTGGATGAGATTCAAATCTATGACTTATAAGTTATTAAACATATATTGATGGGACTTAATAATTCAAAATTTAGCTAAAGCGAATATAGTTCAACTAACTTTAGTGATGCACTAACCTCTACTCGATTTGTTGTTCGAGTTCTCCACTCTCAATGTTGTAACCTCAAAAATAAAATTTCAAAAGTTTAGGACTCTGGCATTATTTTAACTCTCTTAGTTTTGTTGTTTAGATACTATTTTGTCATCCAAGATAAGGAAGAATGATTAATGTTAGGTAAGTACAACTACCAGCACATGGCTACTAAAGTTAGATTTAGCTGGATATCTAATATGAAGCATGAATGAGCTATACAACTAATTATTTTTTAAAATATTAGTTGCAAGATTTTGTAGGAGCCATAAGTGATGTGGGAATTGGAGAAACTATTGAAAATTAGTTTTTATAATTCTTTTTAAAAGTAAATTGGGTTATTATTATAATTTCTCATTTAAAAGCGTTTAAAATGAGATAAATATAATGTTTGGTAGAAGACTGAGGAGATTTGTTATTTTCTTTTAATATTTAGAAGGGAAGATGACTTACTTTAAAATTTTTTAGTTACAAATTTATTAAAAAATGGAAATATTTGTAATCTATCATTAATTAATTAATAATTTATTTTTAATACATTATACTCTTAATCTTCATCTTATCCTTTATTTCTTTACAGATTTACCTTTTTAAGTTTTTCGACCAACTCGTCTCCATTGTCGTACTTTTATCGTTAGACGTCCTAGTTTCATTCATTGTCGCTTTTAGAAGGAGATACAAAGGCAACAAAAACACGTTGCCATGTTTTGTGGATCGCTACGCGTAAGGTTAATCTAGTCGAAGAAGACCATCGACATGGGCGATGAAGACCTCTCGTCATTTAGCCGAAAATACAAACATGTCGTCGTCGTAAATCATTTGTAGCCTATAATGTAGACGAGGGAGATGGCATTGCATTTGACGAGGTAGTAGCGAAATTCCCGAATATGTTGAAGTTTTCATGGATGAAACACAATTTATAGGTTGTCGTTTTCCCTTTACATTAGTAGTAGTCAAAGATAATGATTGAATCAAAACCCTAAGTTTTGTTATTGTGGAAGCTCAAGTATATTCTATTATTAAATTCTAATTATTGACATCGATAATAATACTAAATACTTTTTGTGGTATATTTACACGATTGCATCATTGTTCAATATAACATAATACAACGACTATATGGTATGTTTGATGGCCATATTAATAGTCTAGTGAGCACTACCACAAGAATAATAATTTTATATTGAGGCCTTGACCCTTAGGGGGTCGGCCAAATGGAGGCCTTGACCCCTAGGGGGTCGCCCAAGCCAACGCCGACCCCCCCCCCTGAGGTCGGCTAAATGGAGGCCTCGACCCCCAAGGGGTTGGCCAAGTCCATGCCGACCCACCGGGGGCCGGCCTAGCAAGTCCGGCTCCTTAGGGGTTGGCCAAGGAAGGCCTCAACCCCCTAGGGGTCAGCCCTTGCAGCCTCGACCCTCTCGAGTCCGGCAAAAGAAGGAGAACATCCTTTAGGGGGAAAGTCGTGGAGGTCAGGACTCCCCTAGAGTCGACACGCATGGAGACGGTGCACCTCGTGGTGTCCCCAGTTACAACAAGTAGGCCAACCCGAGTGGGTTGGTTGTGGAGGTTAGGACTCTCCGGTAGATGAGTCGACCGAGTCCAAGTAACGTTTATGAACGTTGCGCCTCGTGGTGTCCTAGAGTTACAACGAGTAGACCAACCCGAGTGGGTTGGTCGTGGAGGTTAGGACTCTCTCCTAGGAGTCGACCAAGTCCAAGTAACGCATGGAGACGATGCACACTGTAGCGTCCCCAGTTACAACGAGTAGGTCAACCCAAGTGGGTTGTTCGTGGAGGTGAGGACCCGTAAGGATTGACCGAGTCCAAAGTCAACCTCTGAGGACGACAGTCCAGTAGGCCAGCCCGAGTGGGTTGGCCGTGGAGGTTAGGACTCTCTAGTGGATGAGTCGACCGAGTCCAAGTAATGTTTAGGGACTCTGCACCCCATGGCGTCCTAGGGTTACAACGAGTAGGCCAGCTCGAGTGGGTTGGTCGTGAAGGTTAGGACTCTCCTCAGGAGTCGACCGAGTCCAAGTAACGCATGGAGACGTTGCACCCCGTGGCGTCCCTAGTTACAACGAGTAGGTCAATCCGAGTGGGTTGATCATGGAGGTGAGGACCTGTAAGGGTTGACCGAATCCAAAGCCGACCTTTGAGGAGGATGCTCGAGTAGGGCAACCCGAGTGTGTTGGTTGTGGAGGTTAGGACTTTCTTATGGATAAGTCGACCAAATCTAAGTAGCGCTTGGAGACGTTGCATACCCGTAGCATCCTAGCGTTACAACGAGAAGGTTACACCCCTAAGGGGTCGGCCGTGGAGGTGAGGACCTGCAAAGGTTTACCGAGTCCAAGTAACTCCTGAGTCAAAGCCGTTACACCTCTGAAGGGTAACAATCAGGAGTTACGCCTGTACTCATACCCGTCTTAATGATGGATGTTTCCAACGACTGGCCATTAAGTCACCCATAAATAAGCTGCTATAAGAAGTCAGATCATTCTCCATTTCAAGGGGGGCGAATCTTAAGCTAAACTATGCTAAGTATTATTGTGTCATTCTATAACAACCCAAAAATTCTAGAAATTAAATTAAAAATTCCTAGGCTTGAACAATTATTTTCTTAAAATAAAATCCTTTAATTATTAATGAAATTTTATGTGTTTAGATTATTCTTTATGTAACGACCCGACCCAAACCGTGGGTCCAACCTAGGACTTTTGTCCTAAATGCATGAGTTTTCAACATTAAGATGACGTGAGCATGTTCTTAAAAGCAGAATATTCAAATAAAAGATTTAACTACTATAAGTTCAAAAGCTCTAAAAACAGGTTATGGGTACCCGAGTAAAAATCCAAAACAGAACACCATTTAAGTACCAAAAAAATTCTCATGCCCTAAAATATGCTGAAGAACCATAAAAAAAAATAAATAGTAAAGAGTGCAGTGCTGCCCATGGTCAAATCCAGCTTGATCATCCATCCTGGTATGGACCTGTTGTACCTGTAGATTTCCACAGTGGAAAGGGTGAGTTTGTAAAAACTCAGTAAAGATCCCCAAATCGGGATCAGACATGAATATAACCAAAATAAGTTTTCAACAATAGCAACAATCACAATTGTCTCAATAATATACCTCAATCAAAGGGTACATAGATCTAAGCTTCACTAAAACTTACATATTAAACAAGATCCCCTATGGGACGGCGATGTCAATGCACTCACCAAAACCCAAGTTTTGTCCCCTATGGGACGATAGTGTGAGTACACGCACCGGAGCCAAGCCTTGTCCCCTATGGGACGACGATGTAGGCTAGTTCGCTATGGAACATCTCGGCCTATCACACACAAAAAATGTCTTGCAACAATTCAACAACATCAATAAACATCGTATTTATGAACAACAATAAGTCTCAATACATCAACACACACATATCCGGATATAACCTATCGGTTCAGTTCTATCTTAACAATCAGGAGTAAGCTATTCTTCTAAATAATATAACAACATCAAAATAAACAACAATCCATGTGAGCACCTTCGAGTATCTAAGCTTCATCATGATATCCAGATATTCACATATTCATATATATTTATATATTCAATTCCATCTCAGATAGCCAGTACCAACCAAGTATCATCAAATCATACAAGCGTGTATCTAATAAATGGTTTGTAAATACATGACATCAGATGATGCATATGATGAATGATAATATCGAGACGACTTCACTAGGGCTCTACAGTTCTGAGTCTTCAATAGATAGTAACAGCGACACCTGGGCTATCCTGACGGAACATGCCACTCCGGAACCTTCAATTGATAGAACTTTACATTGTCGGGGCACCCTCGTAAGGCATGCCACTCCCGAGCCTTCATTAGATAGTGATGGTGACACTAGGGCTATTCTAATAGAACATGCCACTCCCGGGCCCCTTTTAGACAATAAATTACACTTCTAGGCTACCCTTATAGGCAATGGCACTCCCGGGCCTTCAATTTGATGATTACTTGTGGTTTTCCAAATGATGCATATGTAATGCAAATACTTAGGCACACATCAATATAGTTAATAAGTCAACAGGTGCATCACGAAGACATGTTAACACATCATAAATCAATATCTCAGTGCATCACATATGTATAGTTCATAGGATAACAATATTATTCACAATCAACAGGGCAATCAATGCACCTCATCAAGTAAATTACACTCAATTTATCCTACACATGCTTATATTACCAATAATATTCCAATTTACAGATGTAATTCTCTTACCTTAAGCGATCCCACGAGTGAGCTCTTACGCTCCAAGTCAATGTTCGATGAAGGCTAGCTCACAAACGAAGTCCTAACAATTTAACGGGTCAAAACTAGCACCTTAGACTCTCGAAAATGGAATCAGGACGACAAAATTAGTAAAGAGGACCTAACTTTGAAAAACGTATTTTCGGGTCCCGCAACTCGGTCAACTCGGTTGACTGGTCAAAGCTGGTCAAACTGATCAACTAGTCAAACTATCTGAGTTCTCCAAAAATTAAATCATTCTTTTAAATCTACACTAAATCAAAATTTCATTTATATGTTTATGTATCTATTTGATAATTTCCAATAAAAACAAAATCTCATGGGTCCCACCAACAAATATATATATTTTATTTCTATTTTTTAAACAAGTTTAAAAAAAAACAAAGAGGGCCCCACATGGGTCATCTTCTTCCCCCTATTTTCTCTTTCTTAAACTCAAAACATAAACCTTCATTAATAGAGGTTCTTCCAAACAATACCCAAGGAAAAGATCTAACTTACCCAAGCAAGGTCACACCTGAAGGGCAGTGGACGACGGATTCGGCGACGCTCCGACGACTTGCGTCCGACGAGCGGCGGCTCGGTGAGCGGCGACTCGCGGTATGGTGCAGACAAACGACACCGATAGACAGCGCCGCATGCGGTGGAGGGCTCGGTGTGCACGGACGCGACTAGCTGCGATCCTTCGTGGATGACGAGAATTCTGGCGGCGTTCTCGCGAATGCACTTGGCCTCGGTGAATGGTTCACACAGTGTTGTTTGGTCGGAGCTTGCAAACCGCACATGGGCGTGAGATGGAGGAGAATGAGGAATAGTGGAGAGATGGTGAGGAGAGAGAAATCGGGAAAGGGAAAGAGTTGGGAGGGAGGTATTGTACACAAACCAAGAGAGAAAAAAAAAGAGAGAGAGAAAGTGTTTTTGGTGTGTGCTAGGTCAAATCAAGTTAAATTTAGAGAATGAGATTGTTTGTTTAGAGTGGATATGGAAAGTAGAACCAAGGAGAGGGGTTTTTGGAATGAGTTTTAACCCAAACCTACTTGGAATATCTCAACTTTATCTGTAAAAACAAACATTTAATGACCTATAATCTAATTTAAGCCACCAAATAATATTAATGAATATTTACTTAAAATCTTGTGATATCTATTTAATTAATTATTATCAGAAACATGTATTCTTCTTTTTAATTTATAAATAAAAGTAGTAAGAATTTTCAAAATATTACAACTTAAAAAATAAAACTCAATTTTCGTTAATAGTAAAAATTTCGGGTTGTTACACTTTACTTGTTGGGCTACCTTAAATTCAAATAATATTGGGAAGGTTATTTGAGAATTTTCGAAAAAATAAAAATAAAAATAACAAACAAAGTAAATAATTAATTTTAAATGAGATAAATGGGTAATTGTTTAAGTTTGGCTCATAACTCCATTAAAAAAAACTATTAAATGGACTAGTTCAAAGATGACGTTGTTTTCTAATTATTTTAAGTTTGGATTTCACATCGAGAATAAGCTACAATTAGGATTAAATTGCAATGAGATTTTTATTTGTTAAAGAGACTTAAATATAGTTGTTGACGATGACCTTTTATATCGAATTCAATTAAAACCCAAAAGCCCTAAATTTCATTCCTGTACTTTATAGCCGATTTCCTCCTCACCGTGAATTCCATTTTCCTAAAATCCTTTTCTTGTTTCTTCTCAAGTTCTTGAGTACGAACCTCTCTTTCATTTTGTGTGGGCTTGAAGGTATTATAGGGGTTTGATTTTCGAATTCCATTAAAGACAAAAAAGAGAGGCAATTGGGTGGTTATTGGGAGCTTCGTAAGTGTGTCTACCGGCAGCCAAAACTCAATGTGTTCTTCCAAGCTTCAGGTTGGTCCCTTCTTCTATAACAACTGGGTTTTCATCTCTTTTAGTTTCATTTTATACTGAGTTTTGGGAAAAAAAAGGTTAATTTTGGTTAGGAGTGGCATGTTCTATTAGAATAGCCCCGGTGTCAATCACCATCAGCTTAGAACTACAGGGCCCTGTTAAGGCCGCCCCCGGTATTGTCAATCACATCATGCATCATTGATATCTTGTTTCTGCATACCTTTTTATTGTACTCGTGCTTGTACTGATATCAAGTTAGAGATCCTTATTGAGTTTCGCGACTCATCCTTTCTATTGTGGATTTCCTCCAGCTACTAACCAGAATGATGACCACCTAGAACAAATCCTTGCATGTTTTAAATTCTGCATTTTTAATGATTAAGACGTTCAGAGTTTATTAAATATTTTTGGGATCCCAGTGCGTAACCGTTTTCAATCAATGCACTGTCTGTTAAAATCCATTTTATAACTGATTTTCATGTATTGGTGTTGAGTAAGGTCTTAGATTTTTATTCTTTGAAAACCTAGGTCGTTACACATTCTTAGTTCTAAAAGTCATCTAAATTACTCTTCTAAATCTCTTACTGACTTAAGGAATCGGAGACTTTGTGGCTCACACCACAACGGTGTGTCATAAATAATTCTTTTTTGGAGGTTTTTCGTCTAATACAAATCTGTAGATATCCATTGACCATTTTTCGGCATCAATAATATCCATATAAAAATATCATAGAATATATATTGATAATAAAAACATCAAATGAGCCCAATGTATATTTATTTTTTATTTTTTTTCCTTTTAATAATGGTCAAGGAACACTCTTTTTATTATTATTATTTTTTCAATTTATTTATTTATTTTAAACTTTTCTAAATTAAAACAAAATTCTAATATTTAAGCAAATTTTATTCATTTTTAGCAATCCACCAATTAGGTTAAATAAAACACAATTTCTATATTTAACCATAATATTCAATTAAATTATAGAAGAATTAGACCTAATTAATGTAACTAATTAAAACTTATAAGCAGACTTAAATAATATTATTTGTTTTTTAGTGTAAAAACTTTGCAAATCACAATAAAATCAATAACTAACATAAGTATAAGATTGAGACTTATATGAACAAGATTAGCCTAGTTCATATGAGTAGAAAGAAACTTTATTTCAAAATAGATAATGGGAGAAGATCAGTGTCAACTGATCCCACGATCTCCATTAGAAATGGCATCATGAGATCCTAATGAGGCTACGTGTTGGCAGTTTAAGTCGACCCTCATGGTGTGTGTTCACTAGGGTCAATACTAGGGTGATTTTCTTGAAAGGGATAGGACTATAATTTTAATTGGTATTTAACCTATCATTCAACGACACATACTAAGAGAGATTAATGATATTTTTGATAAGCTACACTATTAAGAGGTTGGTTAAAGAGTCAGTCAAGTCCTAGATCAAAAAATAGTAACTTGAACCATAGGAAAATGAGTTATCCTGATATTGAGTTTTTGGTTGAGAAGTGTCTCACGCTAGGAAGAAGTATTTGACCTATCATTCGACGACACTTGCTCTAAATCTTTTTAGTTGTACTATGTCATTCATCACAAAATGTAGTGTTTCTTGTGATTTTAACTTGAGAAGTTTTAAAATAATTTTTATGCTAAAACCTATGAATGACGTATTTAAATAGCAATCAAATTGACATGTTCTTTTCTTATTTTCAGCAAAATGTCTAAAACACTAGTCTCAATTATGTCAATTGATCTGTTAACGAGCAAAAACTACACTATATGAAAAAACAATATCAACATGATTCTTGTCGTCGATGACAAGAAGTTTGTTCTAATGAAGGAATGTCCTCTAGCACCTGGCAAGAAATGTTCGTGAGGTGCATTACTGTTAGCAGAATGCAAATAACGAGGTTAACGTCTATATATTGGCAAGTGTGTTTGAAATTCTGGCCAAGAAACTGAAGAACATGGTAACTACTTTAGAGATGATGAAAGCCCTTCATGAAAGTTTGGGCAACCATCATCTCAAACAAAGCATGATGATTTTTCTATGCTATTCATAATGCTAAGATGAAGTTGGAGAAGTCTGTAATGAAGCATGTGCTCTAGATGATGACGTACTTCAACACGACTTAAATGAATGAGACTGTTATAGAGGAAACCAATCAAGTGAGCTTTATTCTTGACCCGTTACCATGTAGCTTCTTAAAATTGAAAAGCAATGATGTTATGAACAAGATTTCCTTTAACCCCACTACTAGTCCTTAATAAACTTCTAACCTTCGAGTCTATTTTGAAAATTAAAGGCAAAGAAGGGGAGGCAAATGTTGTCTCCAAAAAAGAAAGTCCTAGAGCCTCGGGTTCAAGAACTAAGCCTAAAGGTCGTACCTTCAAGGCGAAGTTCTCTAAGAAGAAGAAAGTAGGTGGGAGCAATAATAAGCGTAGTGCTCCAAGAAAAATCAAGACTAAGAAAAATGGAAAATGTTTTCATTATAATAAGTTCGGTCATTGGAACAGAAATTGTCCTGTTACAAAGGAATGAAGAAAGACACAGATGGTAAATATCATTTACTAGTTATTGAGTCTTTTTTTGTGGAAGAATCATCAAATGGTTGTATATTAGATTCAGGCGGTCACTAATAACATATGTTCTTCATTCAGAGAAGTGACTCTTGGGAGCAGCTAGAACCTATGCAGATAACCTTGAAGGTGAAGATTAATGAAGTTTTTTCGGCAACAGTTGTTGGAAGTGTCAACTTATTTTTCAATCATTCTTTTTTAGTATTAGAGACTATGTTATTGATTCCTCAGATTAAAAGAAACCTAGTTTCAGTTTCTTGCCTTATAGAAAAACTTCAATTTAGTTAATTTTGAGGAAAGTTCAATTTCTATTTCAAAGAATGACCGGAGCTTTATTCGGCAATTAACATAAATAACTTAAATATGCTCAAATCAAGGGTTTGCAAGACACTTCTAAATAATGAATTATTTAAAATAGTAAATAGTAGAACAAATAAAATGACAAAGAATTTCTCTTGAATCCAATACATATCTTTGGCATCTAAGGTTGGGTCACATAAATTTCAATAGGATTGAAATGTTAGTAAAAAGTGGCCCTCTAACTCGGTTAGAGATGGACACTTTACATGTATGTGAATCTTGCATAAGCGCAAGATTATTAAAAGGCCATTTTACAGCAAAGGAAGCTAAAGCTAAACAACCTTTAGAACTTGTCATTCATACCTCTATAGTCTGATGAATGTTAAAGGTCGAGGAGGGTATGAGTACTTTGTATCCTTTACAGATGACTACTCAAGATATGATTACATTTATCTAATGCAGCATAAGTGGGAGACACTTGAAAAGTTCAAAGAGTTTAAGGTTGAGGTTGAGAACCTACTATATAAATAGATTAAGATACTACAATCGGATCATGATGTAGAGTATATGGACTTGGAATTCCAAAACTACTTGGTAAAATAATGGAATTACATCCCAACTCTCAGCACCTGGAATGTAACAGCCCGACTTTTAGCCCCGATTTTAGCAAGGTTAGTTTCGTAAATTTAGACTTACTGAGAGTGGTTTCTTAATTAATTTTGTCT
>JBBMEG010047637.1:0-17548 GCA_037832605.1 Cyclanthera cordifolia
ATTAGGTCTCTTCGGTTGGAATGCTCATGTTCCTTGATTCCTAAGGCTATGTATCAAGCACTCTTTAAGTAGATTAAGTTGTTTCCTATCGGTTCGAATTTGTGGACTCTAATAGTGTGAATACCTAACTCAAAACAAATTGACAATGAGAAGAGTAGCATACCTATCTTATAAATGCTAGGATATTTTTTCATTTTTCTCGTGTGAGATAATAATAAGATCCTTAAAAGAGTGAGACTACTTTCGTTGTTGAAGATTCTTCCCCGTTCGTGGTCTTTGTCGCAATTGGGAAACTTGTTGTTTTCAAGAAAAAAATATTATCAAAATTAAAAGTAACCAAGCATTTATTTGGAAAAAAAAAAATCCAGTTTTGTCGTAATAAGCAATATTTTCAAATAATTTTCATACTTCTCGCTTTCATTTTTTTCTTGCCACGCCAACATCCTTCTGAAAACTGCGGGGTTCAAAAGTATTAAAGAACTATTCCACATTTTGTCCCAAAAAAAAAAAAAAAAAAATCATCATAACATGCTATTAATAAATGTTTTAAAGTACTCATAATAAATGTATTTTTTAAATTCATAACCATCGAAGATTGGAGTCGCCAACATATAATTATAGAAGTATTTAGATCATGTCAATACATGATCTAAAAAATAATATCTACATATGTGACATAATATAAGTCAAGCCTTATATTTTTATTATCCCACAAAAATAGAAAAATAAAACAAATAAAATTAAGATGTGCTTCATATTTACTCACATATGTAGGCATTATTTTTTAGGTCATGCCTCCCGATAATTATTAGTTTATAGTTAATAAGGATTGAGTTATACTTTACTTTCTGTATGAATCTATATAATTATTTAAAACAAATCCAGAAAATTAAAATAAAACATATTTTGTAGAGTTAGAAGCAATACACATAAATGATACCCTAAATTATAAATGTTTAGTGAAGTAAAATAAAGCAAAGTGAAATAAAAAGATAAAGAGAGCAGTTAAAATAAAACACTCATGCACACAAATACAACCTAGAGTAAAAGTAAAGGTAAAAGTAGGGTACAAAACACAAGGTAACTACAATTAATAAATTAAATTAAGAAGTGTTATCCACATGCTTACTCAGTTCTTCCAACCTCTTCATCCTCTGCTTTTCACTTTCACCAACCATCTAATTAAAACACCACAAATATCTCTCGGTTTCAAATGTTCCAAACATCCTAAATAATACAATATTACGAAAGAAAACAATAGTTGAAAATTAAGAAACTAACCTCCATTAGTTTTGATATAAACTGCACTTTCTCATTGTTCTTTTCATTAAAAGCATCAAGGGCATCTTTGTATTCCTTCTCCTGTCATGCAAAACAAATCGAAAGGATGAAGATTCTCGAGAGATCACCCAACATAGGACTACTCCAAGTTAAGCACGCTTAACTATGAACTTTTTATAATTGAGCCACTGAAAAAGAAACTGAACATTGTTGGTATAGATAGTATACAAATTATTTTTTAAACCTTTTATCCCAAGGATCCTTCTTATTCATATGTAGACTTGATTCATTCATGTACCTCTCGTAAATTTGAGTTTTGTTTGTAAAAAAAAAAAACATTAAGAATACTTTTGGAAACAAAAGAAAAATTACTATTTGGGAAAGGAAAAAAAAAAAAAAAACCATGGCTTATAAAAATATTCTTTCTTTAAAAAGATTTCCTTTTGTTTTGTGAGAGAGAAAAACCAAAATTCACCCCTAGATTGACTTTGAGGTGTATTTTGATGAATCACTTATAGAAGATGTTTGGTTGAAAAGTTGCAAAAGGGTTAGTAAAGAAGTTATTTTAATAACTCGTTTGAATGTGTTTTGTTTGTAAAAGAGCTTTAATAATAATTTGTTTTGATATAATTGTTGGTAAAAGAGTTGCATAGAGTTTTGTTAATTATAAATGATGTGACAGATATATTAGGAGTTAAAATTAACCCTACAAACAAACATGCCCATTGTTGTTATTATTTCCTTTTTGGAACTAAAGACCTTGCTTCATTTTTAAGTTAAGAGTGTATATTTAAACCAACAATTGTTGGGATTCTCAAAAAAAAAAAGAAAAAAAGAAAGATTAAAAAAAAAGGAGATATTTGGATTAGTTGAGTTATGATTTTATAATTATTGGTTACATCATGATTTTATAATTTTAGATTTGGTAAATACTTAATTGTTGGTCTCTTTCGACTCAGCTCAAATTAAAGAATAAATTATGTATAAAATTAATCAATAACATAAATTTTTAGCATATCTGTAAAGAATAAGCATAGGTAACTTAAGCTTAAATATAGTGTGTGCATTGTATTTTTCTTCATTTATATATTTATTGATTATGAGTTGAATTTTAAAGGAAAAAAAAAATTTGGGTTGAATTGTGAACTCGATTCAATACTAAAACAAAATTTGATTAAAAAATAAAAATAAAAATATTGATTTTATATTTTGATTTCAACATTTACAAAAAAAAAAAAAAACCAAATAATAGAGTGGAAAAAACAGTGAAAGTAGAACAAAAATAATAGTAAAGGGAAGAAATGACCTTTTTTTGGCATGCGAGTCCTAGAGGCTTCAATTCCTTGTTTAGTGCATCAATTTTCTTACGAATTTGTACAATTTCTTTCCTGGTTGGATCCCCCGCTATTGCTTCAAGTTCCTGTCCAATCATTCCATTCCTTTCTCTATTCAATTATAACTAATTTACCTTATCATTAACACTATTTTCCATTAACAAAACACAAACCCTATATTATAAAACAAACAAACAAATTACGTACTATTAATTGATTCAAAGTAAATGATTGAAAAAAGGACACTTATACAATATATATATAAAAAAAAAAAAACAAAAATCAATTATGGATAATTATTTTTTTTAATATTATAACTAAAATTGTTTAACCGAAAGTTTTTATGCCCATTTTCTAAACAACAAATATACATAATAATTAAAAATAATAACAGCATGATCCCACCTAATTCAATTCGAGATGTTTGTTTGACTAGAATTACATAAATATGAATGGGTTAGGTGGATTCACCCAACCGAAATTTCGATTAGTTCAAAAAAAAAAAAAAAAAAAAAAAAACCTGCTTCGCCTGACCTAAAAAAAAAAGCACAATTAAAGTAAAAGCGAAAAGGAGAAATTCTGAGGCAGAAAGTTGAATTTCTTGAAAATTGAACAGAATTCCGGAAAGGAAATGGAAGTCTAAGTTGGAATAGAAACAGAATCGAAAGAGAAATTGGTCGCAATTGCAGAGATTGAAAGAGAAGGAAGAGTTAGGGTTTAGAGAAGACCTCTCGAATGGAACCCAAACGCCTGGTTTCTTCCTCGACTCGGCCGAGTCGAGCTTGAAGCTTATGCTGAACTTCGATCCTCATCCGCTCGATTTCCTCTTCCTTTTCCCTAAAAGCCGAAAGCGCCGATTTCGACATTTCTTCATCGTCTTTGCTACTGAAACTCAAATTCGCGGAGCTCTGTAACATCAATTGAAGCTGCTGTTGCTGTGGATTTTGATCCCCCTGCATCTCTACAATTCTCTCTGTTCTCGATTTCGTCTTCGCTTCGCTTTTGTGTTTTTTGCTTCTATGAATGAAATATGAATTTCTTTTCCTTTTATTTGGCTGTTTTTTGCTTTTTCTTTTGCTTTTTTGCGATCGGCTAATTTGACATCTTCAAATTAATTTCTGACCATTGGATTAAAGGGACAACGGCCTTTTTGGGCCGGAAAATAAAAAGACACCATTAATTAATAATTTACCTATTTCTTCTTGCATTTAATCACTAATTCGAACGTTGCCCACTTGTTAAAGTGTATGTCTATTGATTTCAATTCTATGTATAAAATATTCTTTAGTTTTATGTTGTCATGCTTACCTTTGTTTTTTTTTTCATTACCAAAATAAAATATTAACAAAGGTTTGTGACGAGTATTTTGAAAGAATATTTACTAAATATTTTCAAGAAAAAAAAATACATTCAAATTATATTTTTATTGAAATCATTCATTTTAAATATTCAAAATAAAATTTTATTTTAAATGATAATTTTAAATTTTTTAAAAACTATATTCAAACAAGTTAAATTGTAATAATTATTTTTAAATATTCAAATTTAATCAACATTCTAAATATTTTAAAAATCTCAATCCACCAATGATAAAAAAATATTCGTTTTCATCTCACTCTTATTTTGTTATATTAGATTGTGAAGTCAAATCTTTAATATGAAAATAATATTATGTTCACTTATTCGTAAGGTTTGAAATCTCTTGTTTATAATTGCTTAGAATTTTTTCTCAATTGGAGATTATTTATTTCTTTACACGGATGTATTCCAATTTCACCGGTTGGCTTGCTTCTTGATAGCCTCTTAATGAAGTATCTTCGCAAAAAATAAAAATGGAAATTTTTTCATATATAGTGAGAAAATTCAAAGAAACTTTATTTATAGCAAAATTGTGAAAAATATTTAGTAGAAAATAGAGTGGTTCATGTCAAATGATCAAATTCTCTGCTTCAATTACTTCAACTAACCATTTCCGATCAATAATTTATTTGACAGTTTTCAATCAGTTTATTGACGAGTGAGGTAAAATTAGAATTCTTAAAAATCAAATTAAATTCTATTGTGTAGAATTATTTTTGTTAAATTTTAATAGGGTAATGGAAATTTTCTATATATAATAATTTCTCTACAAAAAAAAATTGCTTAGAAATTTAAATTTAAACATTTAAGGTCTTGTTTGATAATTTTTTGATTTTTTGATTTTTAATTTTTGAAATTAAAGCTTAGATTTACTCAAATTCTCTACACATATTTCATTTGAAAATTATTTTTTTCACTTTCAAATTTTGGTTAATTTTTATAGACACAAGTAAGATGAAAATATCGAAATAAACGACACTAAACCAAAGAGAATAAATAGAAAGATCTCACAAAATTATGGAACTGAATCACCTTCTGGAATATGGCTGTTGAAATCTTCGAATCTGATCTCCACCGTTCATATGGTAAAACTTGTGCCACGAACACACTGTCAACTTTTTTAGCTTGATCCGACGGTCGGTTATCTTGAAAACGATAAAAAAAATGAACCTGCGCGAAATCTTTTTCTCCTATTTACTCTTTCTTCTCTTTCGTTTTTCTATTCTCACTTCTCAAATTTAGTTGTTGGCTTTTTAAATATAAAAGTTCTAATGGGCTTAAATGAGGGCTTTCTCCACAAATGTGAATAAACCTAACAAATTTCCACATATTCCTTGTGTGGAGAAATTTGCCATTCCGGCAGTGGACAACAAAACTGAAGCTTCTCTCTTAGTAGATTCTTAGTCAATATATGATCTGATCCATTTTGATCAGTGGGTAACTTCTCAAGCTAAAATAAACCATCATTCAAAGTATCTCTCATCCAATAACATCTCTCATCTATATGCTTAGTTCTTCAATGAAATGTTGAGTATTTACCCAAGATTAATAGCACTCTGGTTATCGGTGTTGCTTGAAGCCAAACTCTTGTATAAATAGCTTCATCCACAACATCTATTTGCAAGTTTCTCCTGCTGCTATATATTCTGCTTCTGTAGTAGAAAAGTGCAACACAGTTCAGTAATCTCGACTGCCAAGACAATGCATCACCTGTAAATGTCATCAAATATCCTGACGTAGATTGTTGGTTATCTAGATCTCCTACCATATCTGAATCAGTATAGCCTATAAGCACTAGCTTTCCACTTCCAAAGGTGAGCTTCAAACTAGAAGTACCTCGCAAATATCTCATGATGCACTTAACTGCCTCCCAATGTTGTTTCCTTGGATTAGACATAAAATGACTAACAACATCAACAACATGAGCTATATCATGTCTAGTACTTACCATCGCATACATCAAACTCCCAACAGATGAAGCATATGGAACTCTTCTCATATCTTTCTTCTTTTTATCTATAGAAGGACAATGTTTGCTACTCAATTTAAAATGGTTGGAGAGAGGGAAACTAACCAATTTAGCTTTATCCATGTTGAATCTTTCAAGCACATTCTCTAAGTATTGCTCTTGTGACATATATAATTTCTTGGATGTCTCGAACTATTCGAATTCCAAGAATTTTCTTTACTAGCCCCAAATCCTTCATGGCAAAGGATTTGCTCAACTGTTTCTTCAACATCTGTATTCAAGAAACATTCCTGCCAACAATCAAAATGTCATCAACATAAAGAAATAAAATAATAAAATCATCATCAGAAAATTTTTGGACAAAAACACAATGATCAAAAGTAGTCTTCTTGTAGCCTTGCTCCTCCATAATAGACTCAAACTTCTTGTACCATTGCCTCGGTTCCTGTTTCAACCCATAAAGACTTTTCTTCAACTTGCACACAAGTTTCTCTTTACCTTCTCTTCAAAACCATCTGGATGTTCCATATAGATTTCTTTATCCAAGTCTCCATGAAGAAATGCAGCCTTCACATCTATCTACTTAACATCTAAGTCAAAGTTAGCTGCCAAACCCAAAACTACACAAATTGAAAACATCTTAACAATTGGAGCAAAAAATTCATCAAAGCCTATACCATTCTTCTAACTGAACCCTTTGACAACTAGTCTCGCTTTATAACGCGGTCTTGATGTATTTTCTTTTTGTTTCACTTGATAAACCCACTTATTTTTCAATGGGATTTTTCCTTTAGGAAATTTAACAAGCTCAAAAGTGTGATTCTCATGTAAAGATTTCATCTCATCTTTCATTGCATCAATCCACTCTCTTTTGTAATCATCTTCTATAGCCTCTTCATAACTCCCCAGTTCTCCCTCGTCAGTCAATAACACATAATTATTAATATCATATCTTGTGGACGGACGTCGATCTCTGACAGATCTTCTGAGTGGAACTTCTATAGGAGGCGTCTGCTTTTTGCAATAATCATCAAAAGGTTCACAATACTCTCCCCCATTATTGGTCCTGATAAACTTCAACTTTTTGCCAGTTTCTTTTTCAACAAAGACATGAAACTGCTTAAACACTTGCAACACCTGATCTTTATACTTTAAGGTGTAAACCCATGTTTTTCTAGAATGATCATCTATAAACATCATAAAATATGATGCACTCCCAAGTGTTTTAGTTTTCATAGGACCATATACATTAGAATATACAATATCAAGTACTGTTGGCTTTCTTGAAGTCTGTGATGCTTTAAAAGAAACTCGATTTTATTTTCTTTTCTGCCAAACAATGTTCACATCTCTTCAAGAACATATTATTTACTCTAGAAAGATGAATTTTCTTGGCTAGAATAATCAAACCCTTCTCACTGATATGACTAAGTCTTTTATGCCAAAGCTCAATACTCTGTTCATTCTCTACTGCATTTATATTACAACCAATAGTTTTTGCCGACATCATATACTTTGAAGAACACTTCTCTCCTTAGCTACCACCATAGAGCCTTTAGTAATCTTCAATTTGCCATCATAAAAGGTAATACAAAAACCTTCATCATCAAGCTTACCTATTGATATTAAATTCATGCTGATATTGGAAATGTGTTTCACATTTTTCAAAACTAGCACAATACCACTATTGATCTCCAAGTGCACATCTTCTATGTCAACTGTTTTTGCCAATCCATCATTACCCATCTTAGCACTGCCAAAATCACCAGATGTATACGATGCAAAGAATTCCCTCCTAGATGTATCATGAATTGATGCACCACTATCAATCACCAAATTGTTATATTCTATAGCAAGATTTATACTATCACCGTCGAATAAAATAAAGAATTCTTTGGTGGCTGCAGTAATTTTGTCTGCGTTATCATCAGTTGTCTTTTCTTTTCATTTATCAACTTTATTTTTTCTTTTCAGTTTTTTACAATGTTTCTTTGTGTGCCCTTTCAAGCCATAGTGATAATATTCAACATTAAAAAACCAGCCACTCTTGCTTTTACATCTGTCTATATTTTTTGGACCTCTGCTCTTATTCCATTTCTTTCAGTAATAAGGACATTAGACTATGAAGAAGAACCTTGTGACTTTCTTATCATCTCTTCATTCAATACACTACCTTTTACCAAGTCCATACTTAGTACACCATTTGGGGCTGAGTTTGACAACGAAGTCCTAAATGTCTCCCATGAATTTTGTAACGAAGCAATAAGCCATAATTCATGTATCTCCTCATCAAACTTGATACTCATTCCAGCTAACTGATTAATTATACCTTGGAATGTATTCAAGTGATCTAACATAGAAGCTCCTTTTTGATACTTCAAACTCATCATTTTTTTGATCAAAAATAATTTATTATTACTAGTTTTCGGGGAATACTACGACTCCAGCTTGTTCTACATTGAACGTGCATGATTTTCTTCATCAATATGATTTAGAATATTTTCCTCTACCTAGTGTCTAATCAGACCACATACTTTCCTATGACATATTTCTCATTCTAAATTAGTTTTATCATCAGGCTTCTCAAGTGAAAACACCGAAAGATATAAGTCATTCACATATAAAATATCTTCCATCTTTCTTTTCCAAACTTGATAATTTGAACCATTCAATATAACCATTCTACCACCACTATGACTCTTTTCCATATTTAACACAAGGCTTATAATCAAACTTAACTAACTTAACTCTGATACCACTTGTTAGGAATAAACATTATTTCTATGGATCAATTATTTTTCCTTTTGTGTTTCTATAGGAAAATCAGTAAGCATAAAATATGTATGGTAGATAAAGTAAGCACAACACACGAGAATTTTAACATGGAAAAACCTCTTCAATGTGAGGAGCAAAAAACCACAGACCGATGTCAAATCTCCACTATAATCAATACTGAGCTGCAACGAGTTCTCTCTAGTTACAATTAGATGCCTAAAACATATAATATCTCAAGATAAAGTATCTCGGCAACAAAAGGCACTAAATCAAAGAGAATAAATAGAAAGATCTCACAAATTGTGGAACCGAATTGCCTTATGAAATTTGATTGCAGAAACCTCTGAATCCGATCTTCACTGTTCAGATTGTAGAAAATTGTGTCACAAACACGGTGTCAAAATCTAAGCTCGATCCAATGGTTGTTATCATAAAATATCGAAAGAATGAAGACACAAGTAATATCTACGAATTAATGTCATAAGTGGATCTCAAATTTAAGATCTTGAGGAAAGTACACCTTTAAAATTTAAAAGCAGAACCATTGAAACAAGAATCTAATAATTTTTGGATATTAAATTGAAATACTTTTGTGTTTAATCTCCTAGACCAAAACTATTGGCCAAGACTCGATTTCTTCTTGAATGGGTCATTTCAGTCACAACTAGTCAACTTCATTTGCTTTGCTGGTGATGTTCAAGGGTGTTTGGATTTGGAAGTTCGAAAACGGAGGAGAGAAAGTGGAAGAAGAAAAATACAATAATTCGAAAATATGTAATATTTGTTTCGAAATTAATATTTTAGAGAGGGAACAAATATTTATTTTAAATAAAATTTTATATAAAATTTGTTTGAAATTTGATGAGATGCTAGAAATAAGTTTATGAGAGGCTGAAAATAAGTTAGAAAAAAATTGTAATATACTAAAAATACACAAAGAATTCAATTGATTCGTTTTCTCTCCTCTGATCCAAACACCCCAAATGTGTTATTTGTCTTTTGGAATAGAAAAAAACGAAATTGTGCTATTAGTCTCTATCACATTTTTATTTAGGACCACTTATTTATTGTTATATTACCATCAACACACAGTGTTGATGTTATGTAATGTAAGAAAAATTACAACTTATAATCACTGTTTTGTCGTTAATGTTTGGCATTTATTTTATTTAGATGGCCTTATATTAGTTTTTAATTTTATATTTTTTTGGATTAGTTTCTGACATGGGTTAATCTATTGTGACACCATATAAATGCAGAAGTTTGAGAAAGATTGACGTGTTTTAGTTTTATAAAAAGTGGTAGATAGTATTTATAAGTAAATCATACTCAAATTAATAAATTAATAAAAGTGATATTTTATTAAAAGGTTAAATTATAAATTCACTTCTATAATTTAAACAAAGTTTGAATTTAGTTTTTGAGATTTAAAAATTTAGACTTTAGTCCTTACAATTTAAAGAATATATAGTTCATTCCCTATAATTTGGATTATTATAAAATTTTCTATATTGATTTGAAGAAGTATAATTTAGTCTTTATGCTTTGATAAAATCTAAAATATAGTTTATGTTATTCGTAAATTGCAGGAAATTAAGTACGTAGATGTGACGTATGAATTATGTGTTTTTTGTCTAATCAATTATTTATTTCGCACTCTTATCATTAAACACAAAAATAACGAACTTCTATGTGTTTTATTCACCAACAATTACGAACCACGAACTGTATTTTAAATTTTATCAAATCTCAGGGATTAAGTTTTAATTTTTCAAACATAAGTTCAAAAATATCACATTTTTGAAAATGAGTGTAGTTCATTCTACTTTAGTACATCATTTATGTGTCAACATTTTTTGACGAATTTATATTGAGAATCCTTATTTTCATAAATAATTTCAAGATCAGAATTTTGTCACTAACTCACTAGTTTTGTTCCATTTTTTCATATCATGACATAATTTATCGAAATTTATTTATTGTTCATATATATTTTTTAGTATTTCTGTTAACTAGTCAACTTTTAGGTTTCTTTTGAAAATCCATATTCTCAGGAAGTTTTATCTTTGGAACTCATCACTCTACTATGCTTCGGGCATGTGGTGATTTATCAGTTTTGACAACTTGTTGTATTTATCAAATTTCGATGATGCATTTGCATTTAACCATTTTCTCAATGTCTCATATGCATGTAACATTTTATTTGAAATTAATTATTCTTAGAACTTTTGTTCGCACTGATCCATCGAAGATTTAGATGATATAATACACAATGTTTCCAACTTTTCTTATTCTCCTCCTAATGTTGAAAAATTTATCTCATAATGTCAACTAGCAAAATTGTGTAGTAAAGATATTACTCATTACAGGTTCAAGATTTCTAATAATTTAAGAAAATATATTTCTAATAATTGTGCTCGTAAACATATTACTCATCAGGGGTTCAAATTACTCATCAGGGTTCAAGATCTCTAATAATTAATTATTTTGATTGCTTAATAATGCAATGTTTCAACTTGATAATAACAATGATCTACTAGATGAGTCAACTAAGACATATTGTCTTGAATTGTTTCTTGAAATACTTGAAGAATTCAATCATAATTTATCTGGTTATGATATGACAATTCATTTTTCAAGAGAGCAAATGTCTCATCACAATTGAATATATTGAAAAAAATCTTTTGGTACTTCAGTTATGTTAAGGTGAGTTCTCATTAATTAATCTAGTTTGCATTGACATGATATGATCCTTTATGCTTATACATATATTTGAATACATGTACTTCAGGTTCTTTAAAGATTAATATAATTTTCTTTAAAAATCATATCAATGAAAAGCTTTACTCTTCTATAAAAATATATTTATCATTTCAAAAGTTGTATTCAAGTTAGTTGGACTTAATGTTATATTTAAATTTGCATATAATATTGTTAATTGACTAATTAACTTCCAGATTTGTTTCCAGGTGGAGTTGTTCCATTTCTATCAACTAAAATATCTCAGCCTAGACAGAACAATCATTAGTCAAAGTTGAGAATAATCATATTTTGTTTTGATGCTAAAAACACAAAATGTATCATATATAAGGGGTAAAAAAATATCTCTTCGTGAGATTCAAACAAATTTCAAATGTTTACTTCCACGTATTATTTCTATTTCAGTATTCAATAACAATCACTTATAGTTAAATAATTATGCAATTGTTGGTGCAACTAATAGAAGTGATGGACATTTCTTGATTTAAGAATTGTGCATTTGATGGTATATTTAATTATGAATAATTCTAGATTTCAAATATAACTTCAGGTACAATAATATTCAATTCAATACAACTTTCGAGTGCATCAAATAAAAAAACTATTTTTAAGAAAATAATGAATCACATATTTATCCAAAAAAAAAAAAAAAAAAACTAGTTATTAGATAAGTCAAATATATATATACATACGTCATGCTTTGAGTTTCATGATAATAATTCAAATACATAATATCAAAATATAAAATAATTATTAAATATTCACAAATCGAATATTTTATTTATGAAATTAATAACCATTCATTTTTAAATATTGTTATAATCATTAAACAATTAAATATTAACTAACTTAATCTAATTAAAAACTCATAATAAGCATAATAATCATGTGTGACCTACTTAAATTACATGCGACTAATTAATATTTTATGACTTAATATTTAAAGCATATACTATAAGCAAAAACTTGCCTAAGTACTAACAAAACTAAATAAATACAAAACATATGATATTAAACGGATTTAAATCATGACTTCTTGATAACTAAAGTCTTATATCGTACACCCTCAAATTTTAAATTTGGAGCATGCAATTTACATATAAGGATTTAATAAAATAAATAGGTAATTATAATATTTAATTATAATATTATGATTTAGTAACATAGATATTTAAATAAATGTATAATTATATAAACTCAATATACTTGTGCACTATAGTTAAAATATTTTAAGTAGTTATGTAAATGGAAAAATATTTATTTAATGTGAATTTTCACGAACACGTTCATAAACTACTTGATATCTCAGCTTTTGTTTTCAAGTGTTCCATTGATGGAGTATGAGCATTAATTGTTCTTATTTGGTCTTCACAAAATACATATCATTAGATGTCCATCAAATCTCTTTCAATTCAAATCTAGAAACGCGATAATAATTAAATGTGAAGTGTGATTAATATTGAAACTAAATAATAAAAATACCCAAAATCAATATAAATTGAATAGTTACGAAAATGGTGACTTCCAAATTATTAAATTGAATCCCTACTAATTAATAATAACTTCTTAACGTTGTAACAATACTAAAAGGCTGTTAAATAGAACTACAAATACTCAAAATAAGAAACGAAATTCTAAAAATATTCCAGAATAAAAACCAACAAATGCTAAGAAAATGATATGCAAAAATGTAGCTTGTAAAAGTAATGAAAATTCACCATTACAAAAACAAATGATATAATAAGCTCTTTTCCAAAAATAGATAACTAATTATCTAGAATATTGGAATTAATGTATCAAGAGTGGTTGGTTGAAAGCTTAGGCTCTGAGTCTGCTCCCTATAGATTTGAGGTTCGAGACCTATCTGTTATCTGGTACATTTTAGATATCGAGCATCAAGTATCAAATAAAAGTAAAGTAAGCTTGAGAAAAAAGTGTGAATCAAGTTTGTAGCTTGAAAGAAAAGTTATTCAACACAAGTGAAATATTATTTGTTTGAATTCTTTGTTTTGTAAGTGTTTATATCACGTTTTTAACAAAGTGGTATCAGACATTGAGTTGAAGATAATTGTTTTTGCAAATGTCAAACAACAATATGGTTCCATTCCAAGTGCCCCGTTTGACGAAGAAAAATTATAGTAGTTGGCGTATTCGAATGAAAGCTCTACTTGGTTCACAAGATGCTTAGCAAATTTTTTATAGAGATTATCATGAGCCCGAAAATGATGATATTTTAAATCAAGATCAAAGAGAAGTTTTGCAAAATATTAGAAAGAAAAATCAAAAGGCACTCACCATTTTCATCAAGCAATTGATGATATAAATTTTGAGAATATTTCTGGAGCAACTAAAGCGATGCAAACATGGAAATTTTTGGAGAATACTTACAAAGGAATAGATCATGTTAAGAAGGTTCACCTTCAAAAATTAAGAGGTGATTATGAATCACTACATATGAAAGAGTCTGAGACAGTTTCAGATTATACTTCAAGATTGCTAGTGGTAGCCAATGAAATGAAAATATTTGGTGAGACATTGAATGATGGGTAAGTAGTTGAAAAGATACTTCGCTCATTGGAAGAAATATTCAACTTTATCGTTGTAGCGATTGAAGAATCAAAGAACTTGAGCACGATGTTTATTGATCAACTAGTAGGTACTTTACAAGACTATGAAGAAAAGTTTCTCAATAAGAACAAACAAAAAATTGAGTAACTTTTTCAGTCAAAGTTGCAGTTGAGAGATAAGAAGAAAAATAATAAATAAATAATCGAGGAGGAAAACATGGTCATAATCGTGAACATGGCTACTTTGCAGGACAAGGTAGAGAAAATTTCAATCATAGAAATTTTGATGAAAGTACTGCAAGTACTAGTTCATCAAAAGGTCGTGGTAGAAAAAATTGCTCAAGACCATATGGTGGAAGATCGAATAATAATGATAAAAGTCAAGTTAAATGTTATACTTGTCATAAATATGGTCATTATCATGGAAATGTAGAAATAAAGTCGAAGAAAATGCTAACTATGCTGAGCAAGAAATTAAATGCGGTGAATTCTTTTTGCTTCTAACAAGTAAAGGAGAAGAGACATGTGATAATAGCTCATGGTCGTATCTTGATGAATCAGTTGGTGGAAATATCGTATTTAGTGATGCTACTAAAACTCCTATGAAGGGTAAATGAACTATTTTAATAAACTTGAAGAATAATAAACACGAGTTTATCTCTAACGTTTATTATGTGTCAAATATGAAGAACAATATTTTGAGTTTGGGACAACTCTTAGAGAAAGACTATAATGTTTTGATGAAGAATTATAATATTTAAATAAGGGATAATCATGATAATATGATTGTCAAAGTTCAAACGGCAAACAATAGAATGTTTTTATTGAGCATTCAAACTGGCGTTGCAAAATGTTTAAAGTCATGTTTGAAAGATCCATCCTAGATTTGGCACATGAGATTTGGACATTTGAACTTTGATGGCTTGAGACTATTAGCAAGGAAGGGCATGGTTAAAGGATTGCCATATGTAAAGCATCCAGATCAATTTTGTGAAGGTCGTCTTTATGAAAAACAATCAAGAATGAGTTTTCCACAATCTTCTTCAAGAGCCCCAACACCATTAGAGCTTGTTCACCCTGATCTTTTGTGGACTAATCAAACCAAGTTCTTTCAATAAGAATATATAACTATTTCTTATTATTTATCAATGATTTTAGCCGAAAGACTTGAGTTTATTTTGTCAAAGAGAAATTAGATGTTTTTAGCATATATAAGAGATTTAAATCTCTTGTTGAAAAAGAAAGCGGTATGTATATAAAATCTTTAAGATCATATAGAGAGGGAGAATTCACTTCGAATGAATTAAAAAACTTATGTGAAGAAAATGGGATTCGTCGGCCTATGACAGTTCATATACTCCACAACAAAATGCAGTGGTTGAGAGAAAGAACATAATCATATACTCAACATGGCTCGAAGCATGTTAAAGTGTAAGAAGATGCTGGAAGAATTTTGGGTATAAGTAGTTGAATGTGCAGTTTATTTATCTAATCACTCTCCCCCTAGAAGTATATGGAATAAAACTTATCAACAAGCATGGACAGGAAGAAAGCCATCTATTACTCATTTGAGAGTATAGCTTATGCCCATGTACTAAATAAAAAATGAAGTAAACTTGATGATAAAAGTGAGAAACATTTGTTCGTTGGATATGATGCAAGCTCAAAAGGCTGCAAGCTTTATAATCCTACGACAAAGAAGAAAAATATTGGTAAGTAGAGATGTTGTGTTAGACGAGGAAGCAAGATGAAATTAGAATGATGAACCAATAGAATACAAATTTCTTTTGTTTCCCGAAGATGATGATAAATTGAGTAATGAAGTTGCTTCTTCATCAATGCCACCAACACCATCAAGAACTCCACAATAAGATACATCATCATCATCTACAAGTTCAAATGAAGGAATCAAAGTATGAGAAATTTGCAAGACATATATGATGAAACTGAAGAGTTAATTCAAAGTTTCAATGATCTTACTCTTTTTTGTCTTTTTGGTGATAGTTAATTAACTTTTAAAGAAGCTTCTCAATATAAAAAAAATGGAAGAATGCAGTGGACGATGAGATAAAGGCCATAAAGAAGAATGATACTTAGGAACTTTCTACTCTTCCAAGTGGAAAGAGAGTAGTAGGTGTCAAATGGATGTTCGAGATAAAAATAAATGAAAAAAAAAAAAAGTGGAGAGACATAAATCAAGATTAGTGCAAAAGGCTATTCTCAAAGAAAATGTATTAACTATAATGAAGTATTTGCTCATATTGCTCGCTTGGAAACCATAAGGTTGTTAATTGCTCTAACTATTCAAAATCAATGGAAGATCTTTTAGATAGATGTCAAATCATCATTCTTAAATGGATATCTCGAAGAAGAAGTCAACTTAGAGCAACCTCTTGGTTATACTGTAAGAGGTTAAGAAGATAAAGTTTTGAAGGTGAAGAAGACATTATACGGAATGAAACAAGCACCGAGAATGTGGAATAGTAGAATCAACAAGTATTTCCTCGACAATAGGTACTTGAGATGCCATCATGAACACTCTCTTTACATAAAAGCTAATGTTCATGGGAGATATTTTGTTGGTTTGCTTGTATGTAGATGACTTGATTTTTACAAAAAATTGTTCAAGAATGTTTGAAGATCTTAAGAAGACAATGACCCAAGAATTCGAAATGATAGATATTGGGCTTATGACATTTTATCTTGGAATTAAGGTGGAGCAGTCAGAGGAAGGTATCTTTATTTCTCAAGAACGGTATATTAAAGAAATTCTTGAGAAATTTAAAATGCTCAATTCTAAGCCTGACGTAACTCTAATAGAAATTGGAACAAAGTTGTCCAAATATGAAGAAGGAGATGTTCTAGATATTTCATATTTTAAAAGTTTAGTTGGGAGTTTGAGGTATTTGACATGTCTAAGACCGTATATTCTTTTTAGTGTTGGCTTGGTGACTCGATTTATGGAAACTCCTATAACTACTCACTTGAAAGTGGCAAAGAGATTTCTGGGTTATCTTAAAGGTACGCTTGATTATGAATTATTTTATACATCATCTAAAAAATTCAAGCTTAAAGGTTATTATGATAGTGGTTGGGCTAGAGATCTTAATGATCGGAAAAGTACAACTGGATTTGTGTTATTTGTTGGTAATATATCTTTTACTTTGGAGTTCTAAGAAGCAACCTATTGTGACATTATCTACTTGTGAGGCAGAATATGTTGTTGCATCATCATGTGTTTGTCATGCAGTTTGGCTAAGAAATTTGCTTAACGTAATTGAAATTTTGCAAGAGAACGCAAATGTTATCCATCTGGATAACAAATCAACAATTGCTAGACAAGAATCTAGTGTTCCGTGATCATAGTAAGCATATTGACACCAGATTTCATTTCATTATAGATTGCATTTCAAGAAAAGATATTAATTTTGTTGATGCCGAAAATTGGTCAACGGTCTATCCACAGTACTATTTGTTTAGTAGAGGACGAAAGGCCTGCAAAA
>JBBMEG010047648.1:0-17548 GCA_037832605.1 Cyclanthera cordifolia
CTATGAAGTGGCAATTAAAAATAGCCCTAACGAATAAATGGGTTTGAATTAGCACTTACGACCATAAAAATGAACAGAACGAAGAAATCAAGAGACCCATTTCTCGAGCCTCAACTCAATCAGAGTTAATCAAACTCATGACCTAAATGTCATTAATACGTTAAAAGCATTAATTGGTTAATTAAGTTCTCACCCCACGACGTCTCAAATTAAAGAATTTAATATGAATTTCAATTTTTAACAGGTTTGATCGCCAACAAAAATGGCAAAAAGCCACAGGTTACTTCAACATTTAACCGGTTTCATTTAACCGATTTGATCATGACCAACAAAATGGAAAAAGTCCTACTGATAAATAATTAACGGGTTTCATTTAAAATCACCAACAAAATGGTAAAAGGCCTATTGATAAATTAACAGGTTTCGGATTTGATCATGACCAACAAAATGGTAAAAGACCTACTGATAAATAATTCAAAAATTCATATAATGTTAGTCAGTGAAATTCCAACCAGATCTAAAATCATATGCCAAAACTCAATAAATCATTAATTTAGCGTACAAAAATTACCTAGACATAACTCTCACAGCTTTGTCGCTTCGGCATAGCATAAATCAAGACTGGGCTGGCCAGATTTGGTTTGCCCAATACAGATGGAGGCAGTTTTTCTCGTAAACTAAAAAGACGAGAAAGAAATCGTGGGAGCGAACATTTATTGATATAGGGAGAGAAAAATGTTAATTTTTCTTTATATATATAAAAAAAAAAATCATTCAATGATTTTACGGACACTAATTAATTGGAATCTATAAATATTGTTATTTAATTAATTTTACAACCTTTAACAAATCTTTCGAATAATAACCTTTAAATTTTGATTTAAAGCTTTCAAAACTTCGGTGGTTACAAAGAAGATGAAAGAAGAGAATTTATTTTATTATTATTTTCTTGCTAACTATCAAATTTTAACCATTGGACTATTTTTAAGCTTTTTGTAAAGGTGAGCAACTAAAATTAAACTTTTGAAAATTTAGAGACCAAAATAAAATAAGGGTCATAATTAAAGGAACAAAATAGTATTTTAACCAAATATGTTTTATTATTCACACAACGCTAGGATACTTTTCTACAATCGTTGTATTGCAAATCATCTATTCTTTTTAGGTTACACTTATATTAAGAATTGTCATTAATTAAGATTCTTTATATGATACTTTTCTATTAGATAATATTTATTTTGTAAATAATACGGAGACTAAAAGAGTCTTTCATGATTTTATTTATAGAGGCAACACCTTCATATAGGAAATACACAAGTAAACCTAGCTACTAAATGGGTCTAACACTAGAAATACTATAAATTACATAAAATACATTTATATAAATAACTTGTAATGGAAACGAACAATAATCGAAAAAAATTGTAAAAAAACGTGAAAAGATCAAACACACAGATATACGTAGTAACTAATGGTGTGTTAGCTACACAAGCAGAGGAGAGAATCGTTTTATTAAAGAGATACGATACAACTACATAATTTCGATCAAATGTGGCTAGGATTGTAAGAGAGTTTATATAGTGCACTCTAATAAAACTCTAATACAGATAAGGCAAAATTACTTAAATGCTCATGTGCGCAAACATATATCTAAGTATATATTTTGGCTAGGTTTCAAGGGCATTTCCCCCGAGCCCCACCAACGGTTTCACCCTTGGTCCCCGACTCGGTGATCGGACAATGAGACCCCATTAAGTAATCGTGAGCATCAAACAGTTCAAGACATATTTCAACATATCTCTAAAATTCTCCTTCAAGCTGGAGCAAATATTTCTATCATGTTCAGCTTGGTATATAGCTAACTTATTCGGGCTCCATTTAGAGATTTTGTGAGGATATCACCCAACTGTTCTCCAGTCTTCACATAGCTCTTCGAAATCAGACCATGTTATATCTTCTCACAGATAAAATGAAAATCCACTTCAATATACTTGGTCCTTTCATGAAACACTAGATTTGAGGTAATATGATTTGTCGCTTGATTGTCACACCATGACTTTGTAGGCACAGTGGTATTCACTTAATTTCATTTAATAGTTTAACTAGTCATACTACTTCACATGTTGCTTGAGCCATATCTCTATACTTTAACTTTGCACTTGAACGAGACACATCATTCTACTTCTTACTCCTCCATGACATTAAATTACCTACACAAAGATACAGTATCCTGAGGTAGATCTTCTATTTTCCATAGAACCTACCCAGCTAGCATCTGAAAAACACTCAATTTTCATGTGTCCATGGTCTGCATACAATATTTCTTTTTCAGTACATATTTCAAATAATTCATAATATGTTTTACATCTGCCAAATGATCTATGATCGGAGCCGACATGAACTGACTAATTACATTTACCGAGTATGATATACATGTTTATGTAACAACCAAGTAATTTAATTTCTTGACTGTTCTCTTATATCGCTCTAGATCTGGAAAAAAAAAAGAAAAAAAGAACTTCTTTATCAAGCTGCAAATTCGGTACAATCATAGTGCTACCCGATTTCATTCTAATTTTTCAATTTTTGGTAGAAAAACAAGAACATACTTTCTTTGAGACAGGAAAATTTCTTTCTTACTTCTCATCACTTCAATGCCAAAGAAGTATTTAAGAGTCTCCAGATCTTTAGTGCAAAATTGATTATAAGGAAGGATTTCAATTAAGCTATACTTGAACTATCATCTCCAATAATTACAGTATAACCAACATAGATCACTAGCAAAACGTACCATATTTTGATCGTGGATAAAGCACAAAATGATCTAACGAGCTCCTTTTCATTCCAAACTTCTCCATCGCTTAACTGAATTTTTCAAACCACACATGTAGGCTCATTTTCAAGCCATAAAATAAGTTCTCAAGCTGACAGAGTCAGGGTTGAAGGTATGAGCATGCTATAAACGCTCTAGAAGCATGCGATAACAAAAATTTTCCATTAATTAACTACATACAATTACCCTAGGTGATTAACTTGTTTAAAATCTCACATTGAATGATGCCTCTTAACTATTTTTTTGCAGGTCTTTATGTTGAGTAGGATCGATATATCTTCCTAGATTACTTGATCAGTTTCCTCCAATCTTCCTGGCTACGGTTTTTTTGCTACACTAAGTGCTTGGTGGAAAGACTTTAGAGAATATGAGTTTGGATGATTTGTCAAATGTCTGACTTTGAGAAAAAGAATAGCAATCCGAACTTTAGAATGAGTATTTTCTGTTTGAGATGGGATGAGAATAAAGTGCACTCATGTCCCCTATTTATAGTAGAGAATAAACATTCAAATAAGAAAAGAATAATATCTTTCAATACCTAATATTAAAATATATTAGAGAATAATAACAAAATATTTATTTAATGAATATTTTCTATTCCCCTTTTCTTTTAGGCAAATTTTGAAAATCACATCCCCTCCCTTAAGGGATGAAATTTCCTTCCCCATTTATGGGGAGGGAATTTTTCAAAACTCTCATTAGATGTTTGGATTGAGATTTTAAGAGTATTTAGAATTAGTATTTATAATGATGATTTATTTTGATTATTTAGAAGTAATGATTGCATTTAAAAGCTTGTTTGGATGTAGTTTTTAAAAATATTTAAAATTAGTATTTAGAGTGAAGATTTATTTTGAGTATTTAAAAGTAATGATTGCAATGAAAAGTTTGTTTGGATGTAGTTGTTAATAATATTTATAATTTGTATTTAGAATGAAAATTTATTTTGAGTATTTAGAAGTAATGATTGCATTTAAAAACTTGTTTGATGTAGTTTTTAAAAGTATTTAAAATTAGTATTAAAAATGAGATTTATTTTGAGTATTTAAAAGTACTGATTTCCGTCAAATTCTTGTTTTGATGTAGTTTTTTTAGGAGTATTTAGTAAATACTAGTTTGAAATCTTCCTCCAAAATCTCATAACTCATTGTATCTGTATAATCATTTACTTCTTTTTAATTGATATATATTCAATAAATGTCAATTCCATAATATATCCAATACATTATTTACCCAATGAATAATTATCAATAAAACTTATATGTCCAACATATTAATTAATTTTCTCTCCTAATAAACAATTATCCAATAATTATTTATATCATTAATTTATCCAATAAATTAATTATTCATCTTTTAATATTTATCCAATAAATATTAACTTATTAATATATCCTATATATTAATAACTAAGCTTAATAATTTAAACATAAGCTACAATTATGTCCAACATAATTAATCCATGATTTGAACTAATCAAACTCACCCTCTGATAAAATAGTATACCAACAAATATGAGCTAGTCTGAGGGCCAGTGGACTTATAGATGGAAAACTACAACCACCTAGAATCCAACTCATATTCGTTAACAACATACTTATTCCACTAAAGGCATGTGGTGAACTCTTTTATACTAAAGAAAAAGTTATGTTCATGGATATATTCAGTCATTTGTCATGTGATCCTTCACGCGCTTGTTTGTAGTTCTCAAATGAGACAAGAAATTTGTTCTGCCCTTTTCACATTTTTCTCCTTAAGCGTCATTTATTCCTCTAATGAACAAGTTGTTTATGGCCCAACCATAAACCAATTTCCTCTCGGGCTAGTGAGAGACGAGTATCTTTTGTTCAAGACCTAGAATTCGTTCTTGAGGGAACAACTCTACTTCTTCCTCAATAATAAGAAATGTGTAAATTTCTTTTTGTGATGTTGCGTTTCTAACAACTCACTACAACAATTTTCACATGGAAGGCATATTGACCCAGCACTATTTAGTTGATCTCACTCGTGCACATCAAAAGACGTTTTCATGAAGTATGAGTTTACAACTCACTTTGGATTAAGATCACACTGTTATACGATCATCCTAGTTGAAGTACTTGATTCAAGTCTATAATGAAATTACTAAACTAATCATAACATTTTTTGTCCAGTCTTATGTAAGAACTTTTTTTTTGCATAGGCACCCCCACTAACATGTCTCCACATGAAGAGCCAGGATTCAGTTGTCGCAACAATTACAAAGCAAGTCGTACCAATTGTGTTAGAATACTTATGTGCCCCAGCCTTAGCCCATATATTGTAGAAATTGTATGCTATTAACTTAAAACTAGATCTACTTGTCTGTCTCACATACTTGTCCAAGTATACAATTAAATAACCATGAGCATATTGTCATTAATCCCAATTAATGCGATAAGGCTAAATGACATTTGTAAATTATATGAGCAATTAATAAAAATAAAAACCTTGATTAATAACTGAAATAAGATATTAAATATCATACATTAAATGTATTTCCTTAATTACAAACTACTAGGCCTCTATTGCATAGTCCCTAACGAACACACCTTGGCATTCTTCTCATGAGCAACGAACCCTAGTGAATGCTCAATATAAACCTCCATCTGAAGATCCTCATGCAGAAATGCATTCTTGATACTTAGTCCATAAAATAGCCAGGAGTTCAAAGCAGGGATGGAAATGAAGAACTAAATTGATGTCATCTTTGCAACTAGAGAGAAATTTTCACTATAATCAATCTTATAGTTTGAGCATAGCCTTTGGCAACTAGACATGCTTAAGGGGATTGTTAATTAGGACCAGCCCAAAGTTTTGAGTTTGTCATTTCTCCAACTCGTCCAACTCTATGCATTAGAGGAATCCAACCCAACCAAACCCTATATTTCAGCTTGGGTTAGATTAAGTTCTCGCGTTGTGTTAATATATCATTTCCTCTATAAAACAATTGTATGTATACTTCGTAATATATAAACAAATGAATAGAATATTGATGATATTATACTTGAATCTAGATTCTCTATTTTATTAGTGCATGTTATTGATCAATATGTTAAAAATCTATCTTATTAATTAATTTCTGCTCACACAAACACACACACACACACACACACACACACATATATATATATCTTAGTTCAGGTTAGGTTGGGTTGACTGAGCTAAAAAATGGTCAACCCTAGAACCAACCTAACCGAACGAAAATTAGAAAAGCATAAACCAACTCAACCCTTACGGTATGGGTTGGGTAGTTTGGGTTGGTAGATTTGTCAATTCTTTTGTACACCACTATAATTGGTCATTTGACATATAGTTCTTCTTGAACTTATTCGTAATTCACAACTGGGACAAGAAATTTGTTCTACCCTTATGATTACATTTTTCTCCTTAAGTGCCCATAATTCCTCTAACTAACAAGGTGTTCATGGTCTAACCATGAAACAGTATTCTCTCGCGCCAGTGAGATGCCAGTACCATTTGTTCAAGTTCTAGAATAATTTCTTAGGGGAACAAAGCTCTTCTACTTTCTCAATAATAGGGAATGAGTGAATTTCATCTTGTGACGTTTCGTTCCCAGTCCTTCAATACAACAATCCCAATGTTGCTTGCTGGTCTCACCTATGCACATCAAAGAAAACTTTAATATAGTAGAAGTTCACAACTCACTTAGGATTAAGATCACATTGATATCGGATCATCCTAGTGAAGTACTTGATCAAAGTATATAACAAAATTACTAGACTGATGATAACACTTCTGGTCTAGTCTTATGCAAAAACTCCTTTTTTCATAGGCATCTCCAGTAACATGTCTCCACATGAATAACCGAGATCAGGTTGTCTACAGTCATTGTAAAGCGGGTTGTACCAACAGTGTCACCATGACTTGGGCGTCCGACCTTAGTCCATATATTATAGATGTTTTAGGTTATAACTTTGAACTAGATCCACTGGTATGTCTCACGCATACTGAGGTTTTAGAAGAAAAAGTCTGATTTTTTTCTTATTTATTAAAACTTAAGTGTACAAGGAAATATATATTGTTTGAAGAAATAAATCAAAAACGAAAAAATATAACCTAGAGAAAAATTAACTCAAATATGGTAAAGATAAAAATAAAATAAAATGAATCTGAATCAAATAATTCTACACTCCCTATCAAGCTGGGTTGTAAATGTTGTACAAGCCAAGCTTGGAGTTGAATTCTTCAAAGGTGGTTCTTGGTGAGTATATCGGCAATTTGACAACGAGATGGAACATAGGTTAACTCCACAGTGTTTTTATTGACGTTCTCAAATATGAAGTGTCGATCTATTTCAATGTGTTTTGTTCTATCATGTTGAGCAATATTCTTAACAATGCTTATGGCTGATTGACTGTCACAAAACATTCTCATTGATTTTTTAGTTTCAATTTTCAGTTATGTCAAGAGTTTCTGAATCCATATACCTTCACAAATTCCCAAGGCAAGAGCTCTATATTCAGCTTCAGCACTACTTCTTGTTACAACAATTTGTTTCTTACTTCTCCACGTGACTAAATTACCCTAAACATAAGAAAAATAACCCGTGGTAGATTTTTTGTTGGTTAATTCCCCTGCCCAACTTACATCTGAATAGAGTTCCACTTACCTGTTTAAGGATTTCTTAAATAACAACACCCATTACCATGAGTGAATTTTAGATATCTGAATATTCTGTTCACAATACACATATGTTGTTTACTTGAGTTGTTCATGTACTGACTAACGATGCTAACAAAGTAAGCAATATCAAGTCTGGTATGAGACAAGTAGATTAATTTTCCCACAAGTATTTGATACATGTCTTTTTCAACTAGACTGTCATCTTCACTTTGTTGAAAGACTAGATTAGGATCCATAAGAGTTTCAGCAGGTTTACAACCAAGATTTATCGTCTCTTTTAAAAGATCTATGATATATTTTCTCTGTGAAACTATAATCCCTTTATCAAACTGTGCCACTTCCATGCCAAGAAAATACTTCAAGTTTCCCAAGTCTTTTATTTCAAACTTAGTCGAAAGCATTCTTTTAAGTATGTTGATTTCTTAATTATCATTTCAAGTAATGATGATATCATCCACATAAACAATTATAATTGCAGATTTTTTATTTGAAGATTTTAGAAACAAAGTATGGTCAGCTTGCATTGATAATAGCCACTAGATATAAGTGTTTTAGAAAATCTGTCAAACTATGCACGCAGAGATTGTTTCAAACCATATAATTCCTTGTTAAGCTTGCACACCATATTCCTATTAGAATTGTCTTCTAATCTAGGAGGAACTTGCATGTAAACTTCTTCTTAGAGATCACCATTAAGGAATGCGTTTTTTACATCAAGTTATGTAGTGGCTAATCTAGATTTACAGCTATGGATAACAAGACTCGCACAATATTCAATTTTGCAACTAGGGCAAATGTTTCTTCCTAATATATTTCGTAAGATTGTATGAATCTTTTGCAACAAGTATGGCTTTAAGTCGTTCCTCACTTCCATCAGATTTTGTATTTGACAGTGAAAATTCATTTGCAACCAACTGGACGTTTTCCTTGAGGAAGCTTTGTGAGAGTCCATGTTTTATTATTTTCAAGGGCTTTGATTTCTTCATATACAACTTCTTTCCACTTTGGATCATTTAAAGTGTCATTGATGTTATTAGGAATGTAAGTATTGTCCAATTGAGTCACAAAGGATTTGTAAGAAGGAAGCAAATTTCCATATGCAACATATTTTCAATAGGATGGTTGGTGCAACTCTTGGCACCTTTTCTCGAAGCAATTGGCAAGGTCAAATCATCAATCATAGGTGGCATAATCATGGTATTCTCACTTGTGGAATTCAACTATTCTCCTTGTGTAGGCAATAGGCATTCGAGTTTGGGAAGCTTCAGGGATGTTTAATTGAAGGTCAGATGATTGAGGAACAGATGACTCATTTTCAGAAATAGTTGGAATAGTTAGGATACATGACTTTTTTTCAGGAATAGTTGTGATACTAGACTGGGGAATCGATAACTCAGTTTCAAATTCCCTCATACTCTCCACATGAATTTGAGGCTCAGTGAAGAATGGTTGGTTTTCAAAGAAGATGACATCCATGGATGTGTACATTTTCCTAGTGATTGGTGAATAACATTTGTACCCTTTGTTGTGGGAAGCATAACCGAGGAAAATGCACTTAATGGATTTAGGATCAAGTTTAGACTTGTGAGGAGAATGGTTTTGGACAAAGAAAGAGCAACCAAACACTCGGAAGGGTAAGTTTGAAGAATGGTTTTGGATTTAAGGGTGATTTTTTGAATAAGTACATCTCTATGGGATTTAAAATTAAGGACACGACTAGGCAAGTGATTGATGAAAAAGGTTGTAGTAAGAATGGCTTCCCCCCAAAATTGCTTAAGAACATTTGTTGAAAACATGAAGGAACGAGCTACCTCCAGAATATGTTTGTTCTTTCATTCAGCAATGCCATTTTTCTGAGGAGTATCCACACAAGAACTGGCGTGAACAATGCCATGAGATAATAGATATGGCCAAGATTGGAATTAAAATAGTCTCGAGCATTGTCTGTTCTAAGTACTTGAATTTTACTTCCAAATTGGTTCAAGATCATGGCATGAAAGGAACAAAAGAGATTTGAAGTTTCAGATTAATTCTTCATGAGAAAGGTTCAAGTCATTCTAGTGTTGTCGTCAATAAAGATGAGAAACCATCGTGCTCCTTAAACATTTTTTATTTGAGAAGGTTCCCATATGCCGCTATGGATGAGAGAAAATGGCATTAAGGATTTATAAGGTACACTGGGGTAAATATTTCTAGTGTGCTTTGCGAGTTGACAAATTTCACATTGAAAGAGATTCGACTTTCACTTGACATTCAAGGTACATAAAATTTGGATGACCAAGACGAAAATGCCATAACATAACTTGACTTTCACTTGATAAAGACTCTAACTTGGAAACAAGATTAACAGACTTGACACAAGAGTTAAGACTAAGGTTGACGATCAAACTTGAATGCCAATTTTCTAGCAGAAGATAGAGACCACCATATTGCCTAACACAGCCAATCACATTCCCCGAATCCACCTCCTGAAATTCACATAAATTTGAATAAAAGTTAGTGATGCACTTGGAATCACGGGTGAGTTTACTTATAGAAATCAAGTTGAAGTCCAATTTAGGAACATAAAGCACACCATAAAGAAGGAGGTCATCTGTTAGTTTTATAGACCTTTTTCCTGTCACTTCTTAGAGAGAACCATCAGCAATGCGGACTGAAGAATACCCAGGTAAGGACTTAAACTATTGGAATAAGGTGATGTCGCCAGTCATATGATCAGATGCTTCTAAGTCTACGAACCATGGTTTATAATTTCCACGTTTTACAGAGAGACAAGAAAGACTTGTACCTTGGTAAGCAAGATTGTTGGAGGGTTTCTCGCCAGATGAAGTTGGTGTAGAAATTGAGAATGAAAGCTAACCAATCATAGTTTGTAATGCTTCCAAATGTTGTTTTGAAAAAACAGTTGTAGTTGGAGAATTTTGTGAGGGAGTAGTAACAACATAAGCATGTACATCATTTCTTTCTTAGTTGGTTTCCAGTTTGCTGGCTTGCCATGAATTTTCCAACAGATTTCTCGTACATGTCCCACCTTTTTGCAATGATCACACCAAGGGCGATTTCCTTTCTTGAGTCGGTTATCTTGAGATGAACTATGAGTTACCATGGCTGAACTTTCTGTTCCAACAACTTTTTTGTTTCAGGCATCGTCAGTTTTTTTCTGCTATCTTTCCTTCGAACTTTAGAGAAAGCTTATCAAAAGGAGGGTAACATTTTTTCACTCATAATTCTTCCACTTACATCATTTAAATCCTTATTAAGACCAAGTAGAAATCTTAATATTCTCTTTCTCTCAACAATGGCTTTCTAAGTTTTCATGTCTTCTCCACACTTCCAGTCATAAATTTCATATATATCCAACTATTGCCAATTTCGAACAAGAAGATTGTAATACTCTGTGACATTGAGTTCTCTTAGTCGTAGATTATACAATCGAGCTTCTATAGCCAAGAGAGCATATGAGTTTTTCGAGCATGAGTACATTTCACGAGCAATATCCCATATTTCTTTTGCAGTTTTACAAAGAAGAAAATTTTCTCCATCCTCGGGAGTCATGGAGTTAAGAAGTCAAGACATGACTAGGTGATCATCAATTTTTCATAATCGATATTTTGAATCATCTACTTTAGGGACAATTGTATCTCCTGTTAAGTGACCATATTTGCCTCAACTGCAAATATTTATGAATACTTATTGATTCCATTGGAGGAAATTGTGAACTTGGAGTTTGTGGTTTGTCACAATTTGAGATGAGTAATCTTGAACTTGTGGTTGAGGTTGATATTGAGAGGAACTCTCAACACTTCCTAGCCCATGTTTTGTCATCATTTCTTGCCAAAAAAAAAAACAGTGTAAGTAAGATTAATATCAAAAAATACTTATCTATTTAGGATGAAAGTTTTGATGTTGAGAAGCCGTAGTAAGAAGAAGAAAAAATACAGGCAGCTACTCAGATTGCAAGTCTGAGTATGCTGGTTGTTGAAATAGTAGAGACGAGTGAACGACGGAGGCTACTCGTGGCTCACCAATCTCCTCAAACCACGAGGCAGCAAGATTCGCGTCTGGTTGGGCGTGCACGAACGGTGGAGGGGATCGCTGAGATCGGTGAACTGTGGCATGGTTCAATCCTGACCTCTGTGGATTTCGGCAAAAAAAAAAAAGGCCAGGCGAAACAGAATTGAGAGAAGGGTTCGCGAAAAAAGAAGGGAGATCGTGTGGAGAGATCGTGAGGAGAGAGAGGTTTCTCATAAGGGAAGAGATCGCGAGGAGAGAGAAGTTGCTCTGTCGAAGTTGTTCGCCTGAGTGTGGTCGGAGTCGAAGCTCTTCGTCTGAGAAGAAGAACGAATAGTGCGGGTGTTTTGGCGGCTAGGCTTTGATAGTATGCTTTGATACCATGAGGTTTTAGAAGAAAAAGACATATTTTTTCTTATTTATTAAAACTTACTAGTACAAGGAAATATATATTGTTCGAAGAAATGAATAAAAAAAGAAAAAATATAACCTAGAGAAAAATTACCCTAAATATGGTAAAGATAAAAATAATATAAAATAAAATAAAATGAATTTAATCAAATAATTCTACAATGGACGTATCGCTATTAATCTAATTAATGCGATAAGGTTGAATGATATTTAAAATTTAAATGTGCAATTAATGAAAATAATAAATTTTAGTAATAAGTGAAAATAATATTAAATGGCATACATTAAATGAATGTTCTTAAATTGAAAACTACTTAGTCTTTAGAGCATAGTCCTTAATAGTAGAGACCCTTAAATTCATGTCCTCTACCAATAATCATGTTCATCATGTGATCCTAAAACAAGAAGTAACAAGGAAAAAATGAAATGAAATTTTTAAGGTCAAGAAAAAGTTAACTCTTAGGGATCATATTAAACAAAAAGTTAGATAAACATACGATAGAGGACAACGACAGGTTACGGGTAAGTGTTATTGAGTTTTATCCTTGTACATGAGATGATGAATCTTCTTCTAATGTAACAGTAGGAAAAAAAAAGTAGACGACAAAGAAGTAGAAATCAAATTCATATAACCTATCATATGAGCTGTGGCACTAGTGTCTATGACACACTTGAACAACGAAGTAGTCAATGATTGTTACCTGACTCGGCTAGGGTTGTAGTAGAAGAATTTGAAGTGATGAATCATTTGAGACTCGTATTTTTAGCAAACTCATCTTCAATGTAAATTTTATTATCTGAAGTAATGTTTGCAGCACGGGACCTTTGACTGATATTACAACTTCCTACAATCTCTCTTTACATGCCCTAGTTTGAGACAATAGTTGCATACTATCTCTCCTCTAGACTCCATACGTTTTTTGTCATTAACAGAGTTTGGGCATTGATCATAATTTGGCTTGGGTGTGTAGTACTCACACTCTTCAAGAAACAGGTATTCTCTCTTCCCATAAGAGCATTGTTCAATTCTAGTGTTGATTGATATGAGGATTGATCTTCTGTGTGTTGGAGCCTTTAATATGCATCATCCAAGACTGAAATTTCATTGAGATAAAATCTAAGATCTCGTTATTACATATTCAAAAAAGCATCATTTGAAAAGTTGATAACACCCATCTTTTCTCTCTAAGCGTGTTGAACTTTAATATCGACATCAAATGGTGTGAGTGAATTAAGATCGACACTATTCTTCTTGTGTGTCATGTAATAAGCCATTCATAGTTGTGTTAGGAATAGATAGTAGAAGTCTGTAATTAAAGTGGCGAAGGTGTGTGATTATAAAAAATTTCACATAACTAATCCAATTAATTATCTATATGTTGTTACCCTGAGTGATTAACATGTTGTTTTGTTTTGTTCTCACTCACAAACATCTGTGAAGTTTCTACAATTGAGCCGCAGAAAAGAAAGGTGCACCTTATTGGTATAGGTAGTATTAACCAATTCTTTTAAACGTTTCATAACAATGAGTTATTATCTTCAAGAACTCTCTCATTTACATATGGACTCAATTCATTCATCTACCCCTTCTAAAGTCGGGTGTTACATACCAACTAGCTTTCGCTGGTTTATCCTTGAACCACATCTTACTAAGAGAGTTTTTTGCTCTAATACCATTTGAAATGTCTATGGTCCATGATTTGGGTGAAGCCTTGGAATCCTGACTTGGCCCCTATGAGCACCAACATTCCCCTACATCCCTTGTGACTCTGCCACGTCACTACTAAACTTTACCGCTTCTAAGAGTGAAGAATATCCCCATATACCAACACAGGTTCTTTTTAGCATATTTTTTCCTCACTCATATGCATCTTAGGAAATGTCTCAGAAGGCCGCCTAACCAAAGACTATTCCAAGTGAAGCATGCTTAACTGTGAAGTTCCTACAATCGAGTTTCGAAAAGGAAACTGTGCCTTGTTGGTGTAGGTAGTACAAATCAATTCTTATAAATCTTTCTTAACCAAGGGTTATCATCTTAAAGATCCTTCTCATTCAAATTTGAACTTGGTTCATTCATACACCCTTCCTAAAGTTGGACGTTTACATAAAATATTTATCTAATAGATATTTATTGATTTAATAATTTCTTGCCAGAGGCTTAATCGTTTTTCATTTATTTTTTGTTGCTACATTTATGGTTAAACAAAATGATTTTGATTTGAACGATTTTTGTTTTAACTGCTTTAAATCATGCATGCCAAGTAAGAATCTAGGCTATGACTGTTTTAGAAAGTAGGGTTCTTAAAACTAACTTGATCATCAAAGTTATCAATGTTCCCAACACCAACCTCTCATAACTATATTTTTTCTTGTAGGTCATATTCTTGTCCTTAACAAATATAAATTTATCGACGACATTAAACGTGTGAAGTTTGGTGCATCATATGTGGGACAAGAATACTTTTACAAAGAATATGGTGGTAGGATAAAAAAAAGTTTCAAGAGGATGAAAATAAACTCGCAATATCTGAAGATCACATTCTTACCGGAAGTTTGGAAGCAGCATAAGATTCAAAGATGGTTGAGAGTGGAACGCAAAAATAGTGAAATATGGATACATTACGCTACATATATTAGTTAGAGATGCAGAAAGTAAAGAGGAACTAGCCAAAGTTTTGAGTAAATCTTGATAATGACAGAAAATCAACATTTAACATAGAAACCAAAATGAAAGCAATGCAGCGTTACCAACTTATCAATTTTCTTTAAAGCAACACTGACACCTTTGCATGGAAATTAGAGGATATGATTTGTGTGGATGTAATGGTAATAATGTATCGGTTAAGTGTAAATGTAGATTTTAAGCTCATTAGACATAAGCGATGGTCATTCAACCAAGCCTTAAACAAGGTCATTTGCATAAAAGGTAAGTGAATTAATGAAAATAGGTTTCATAAAAAATTTCAATTCCTTGGTTGGTTGTCAAATTTTTTTTAGTAAGAAAAAATCAAATGGGAAATCGTTTATGTGCGTTAACTTCACATTCTGTCCAAAAGACAGTTTCCCACTTATGTACATCTATCAGCTAGTAGATGCCATGGCTGGATACGAAATTTTGACATTCATAAATGTTTATTCAGTGTATAAATAGAGTTGCATGCACGAGGCAAATTAGGAGAAAACATCATTCATTACGAGTTAAGGCTTATAACATTACAATGTGATGCCATTGGATCTAAAGAATGTTGAAGCAACATATCAACGTTTAGTAAATGGAATGTTTGCCCATCTCATAGGAAAAAAACCTAGAATTTTATGTTGATAACATATGGTTAAGAGTAAAACATAAAGAACTATCCAAACCACTTGGTTGAAGCACATGATACTTTACAAAAATTTCGAATGAAGCTCAACCAGGTCAAATGTGCATTCAAGATAACTTCAAGGAAATTTCTTAGCTTTTTAGTACATCAATGAGAGATATAGGAAAATCCTGAAAAACTCCAAGCAATATTAGAAATGCAATCACCATGCACGGTAAAGCAAGTGCAAATCCAAAACAAAAAAGTAAGGCACTAAGATGATTTGTCAATAAAACTACAAACAAACGCCTCTTGCTTTTAAAAATATTATGATATGAAGGAAAATTTGAATGTACAAATGATTGTGAAGTAGCATTTTAAACAATTCCTTATTGGCCAAAAAGAACTTCGTGTTTATGTTAACCATAAACAAATTTTTCTTCGGAGGAATTAGTGGGACTTAGAAGAAGAGGTAGTTGTAAGGATAAAACTGAAATTTTACCTAGCTATAATTATAGACTTGTGAAGAATCATATTACACATTATTTGATTGTATTCGTGGACATAACTTATGATGTCGTATGTAAGAATTCAACTATAGGTTTTTAGTTCAATGGCTTGTGTTTAATGAAAGGACTTTAGATTTAATTAAAGAGTTTAATTAAATTGATTTCGAATCGTTGTAGCTTAAAACATGTAGGTTCTTATGGTCCCCATGCTAGCTCAATATTACAAGATAGTAAAATTTTGTTGTAGTGAAATTTGACTCGGAGTTATTAAAAGCCTCATTTTCTTTAAGATTATCATAGTATCTCAATGTCTCAAAATATTTTTCCAAAACTTTTCACCCGATTTCCTTTGTAAATCATGTCAGTTATGATTGACATGAGTCTACTTACAAAAAAAATACATACAAGTTTCATCCTTGTATAAGCCACAAAACTATCATCAAACATTATCGCACAATTATAAAGAAATGTTATGCACAATGAACTCAAGTCATGGAGTCAAATAACACTGGGAAAATGGTAACTTTGCCTAAGAATAAATAACATGTGGAATGTTGTGGGTTTAAAAAAATACCAAGTATATGTCATTATTAAATGTTATAAAGCTTAATTAGTTGCCAAAAGTTACACTTAAGGAAGGCTTAGATTTCATAGAGGCGTTCGCCCCAGTTGCTAAACTTTTGTGTGAGATTACTTCTTCTTTTGGCTATTCTAAGATTTAGCCACATGTTGAGCTTGATGTAAATAATGTCTTTTCTAATAGCGATTTAACTAAAGAAGTTTATATGGTTTTACCACTCTGGTATACCGTCTTTCATCTAGTTCAACAATAGAAAAGTTGGTTAGTCCTATATACGACCCTAAGCAACCCTCGAAACAATGATACGCAAAAAAATTGTCTACTTTAATAGATATTGGATTTTCTCAGTTCAAGTCTGATAATTCCCTGTTTATTCGAGGCACATGATCTAATTTTACTAATGTCTTGGTCTTTGTTGACGATATTACAGTGGTTGGTTCAAGTCTTTCTCACATAACTGGTTTAAAGGAAATCTACACAAGACTTTTCAGCTTAAAGACTAGGTTCTTTCACCTTTTTTTTCTTGTGTTGAATTAAGATAGAGGTCTTTTAGTTTCACAAAGACCAAGACTACTCTGCAAATTTTTTAGGATGTTGATTTGTTGTGTGCTAAAAATAAAGTTTTTCCTATGAATTCAAAGATTAAATTGCAGAATGCTGCAAAAGAAAAGCCTTCAAACCCTTTGGTTTACCGACGTTTAATTGGTGTTAATGTCGAAAAATGGTCAACGGATATCCACAGTAAATTTGTTTAGCTAAAGACGAAAAGGCCTGCAAAAAACACGAAATTAAGACACACTAGTGTGGTGTGAGCCACATGGCCTCTGATGCCTAAGTCAAAAATGGAGTTTTATGAGAATAAATTGGAATTCTAGGAATAGCTTAAGGGTACTTAGCTTAAGATTTGATCCCTTAGACGGGAAAATGACTTGACTTTTATAGTAGTCAGTCTTGTAACCATTGCGGCTCACTTATGGCGATATAATATCGGCCGTTAGAAACGTCTGTCATTAAGCCGGGTATTAATACCGGCGTAACTCCTGACTGTTATCCTTCAGAGGTGTAACGGCCTTGACTCTGGAGTTACTTGGACTCGGTCAACCTTGGCAGGACCTCACTTCCATGGCCGACCCCGTAGAGGTGCAACCTTCTCGTCGTAGCACTAGGATGCCACGGGTGTGCAGCGTCCCTTAGTGCTACTTTGGACTTGGTCGACTTATCCACAGGAAAGTCCTAA
>JBBMEG010047719.1:0-17528 GCA_037832605.1 Cyclanthera cordifolia
ATTATGTTTGTAAAGATGAGTTTAGAGGTGAATTTTGGTGGTTTGACATTTTCAAGGCATTGTTTCTTATTTTCCTTAAATAGACAAATCATCACTTACATTTTTTTATACAAGTTTTTATACTTTTAATGTTGGTCACAAATTATAATAAAACCAAGTTTAAATGTAAATAGTGACCCACATGCATATACGTGGTGACCCATCAAAATCTATTTTTTAAAAATCAAAATGGTTATTTTTAATGTCGGGCACATTTGGTGACAGGCAAAAACCGTCACCAAAAGTCTTTGGTGTCACGCAATATGACCGACACCAAAGGCTTTTAGTGTCGCTCCAAACTAACACCAATGAGCGACTCAGACACTTTTGGTGTCGGTCTTGATCGACAGTAAAATCCTTTGGTGTCGATCATCTTGCATGACATCAAAGACTTTTGGTGTCAATTTTTGTCTATCACAAAATGTCTTTAATGACATCAGCATTGATGACGGTCGTTTGACAGACACCAAATATATTTGATGTCGGCATATGAGCAACACTAAAACTCTGGTTTCTACTAGTGCACTTGGCTCGCCTAAAGGCCTCAGATGAAAGGCACATAAATTGTGCGCTTAATGAAGTGCGCTGCGCCTTCCTCAAGTGAAGTCTGAAGGTCGTGCCCCAAACCTTTGTCTGCCTAAGGCACGCGCCTAGAGAGCTTTTTAAAACACTGATAGTACCCGAGATCACTTCCTGACCATCGCCATTATATTTAATGAAGAGGCGCTTACTAGCCATTCTTGCTTGTGCAGATCATGCATCACTGTGATGCCTCTAGTATGTCTGTTCGAATGAACAAAAATGTTCTTCTAAATATCATCACTCTCAAAGTTAGACATAATGTGAACGTGCATAAAAAAGAATATATGTTAAAATTAAGAAATGATATAAAATGAATTTAAATTAAATGACTACATTATTAGATAGAACAATTAAATCCAGTTGATAAATTATAAATAAAATAACACAACTAAAACCTATTTACTATGGATACACTCAGAATCAGTTCTAATGTATGTGGATGAGTTCTCACCAACAATATCAAGCATTTTTTCAATTACCTCGTACCCAAAATTTTCACTAATATCAACTACTTCATTATTATTTTCTTCTACTATTCTTGAGAAGAAGTTAAAACCACGGACCAACGAGAATTAAGTGGATCTTTAACGAAAAATAGTTTCTTAGCTTGAGTAGCCAATATGAAAGAATCAGATTTATGTCCAATTCGATTAAGGTGCACAATTGTAAATCTAATGTCATCTAACTTAAGACCCTCATTGCTATCCATTCAATCACATTTGAATAAGACGATTGTAAAACTATGATAATCAAGCTCTAAGATTTATTGAATTACATTATAAATATTCATGTCTGATGTAACTTAATTTTTGTCCTTAGAACTACCTGCTTGCATAGTTTGAACCATTATTTTTCTCTACTACTTTACACGCTTCTATTATCATCGCGTATCTTTATGTGATATTGAATATCATTAACCATGTAGCCATTATAAGTCGTAACTTTTGAACATGATCCATGTGATATCAACCTTAATTTAGATGATACATAATTTTTTTAACTTCTAAAGCAAGTCTTACTCGATCACACATCCAACAACTGAAATTTACGATTATGATCATCCTGAAGCCACTTTTTATTCTTGAACCTAGTAGGATTCAATTTAAACAACATTTCCATGTGTTGATCTATATATAGAAGTACATAATCTATGTTATGAAATACGAAGAGATGAGATTGATTAATCATATCCCTAGTAGGTTTTCTATAATCTGAGGCAAACAATGATCGCTAATATTTGAACACGTCATTATTTTCGATAATTGCAACCCATCTGATTCTATTCCATGTAAAAATTTGGAATAAAAATCTATCGACTCTTCTACAATGTAATTTTTACTAATGCATCCCTCTGGTTGACTTCTATTACAAACATAACGTTTCAAAACTTTCATATATCTTTCAAAAAGATACATCTATCTCATATAAATAGATCTAAAAATTATATCTCCCTTACAAGTTGTACTACAAGATGTACCATTATTATGAAAAATGATGATTAAAAATATTTTTCCAACAAGCAAAAAGTTATCACTACATTTTCTTACATTCCCTTCAATTTGACTGAATCAATCGACTAACTACATATAGTGTTAAGGAAGAACCAAAGCCAATTAATTGCATATCTAAAGTGTTTAGGAAAATACCACGAATTGTTATAGGTAGTACTTGTTGCATCAAAACGTGATGATCGTACGATTTAAGACAATAAAGTTTCAAATTCGTAAGCGACACTAATTTCTTTTTGTTTGATTTATCAGACACTTTAATATCAGCTAATGGTGTACACATATTCAATTTCTCATTTTGAGTTGGTATGAAACATGTTAGAGGTAAGAATATTCTATTTTCTATCAATTCTACGGTCAACTCATCTTGAAGTTCAATTAAACCAAATCCTGGAAAGTTTTTAATCAATCCTTGGTTAATTTTTTCCTAAGACATAGTTTTGCATATGACATTTCTTTTCGGTACAAACCACAATCGTTTGTACATGCATGGATCTTTTCATGCTTCATTCCTAATGTACTTTAAGTTATTTTGGTATAATATATGGATGTCGAAATTTCATTATGACTCGACAATAAAATGTTCAACAATTCCAACAACTCAGTGAAACTTTTATTCCTTCATCCAAACTTTGTCTTCAAATTATGAAGTTTAATCATTACTAATATCTTGATAAAAATTTTAAAATTTAGATACAATGGTTTCTTGGCATTTTTTTGTGATTCCTCAAATACTTGAGATTTATCGGTAAAATAAGCTCATGCAATCTCAAACATCCCTAGAGGGTCATCTACATCTCTAACTTCTTTTGAAACATTTTCAATATTTCTTTTCTCGAAACTAATTCCCTATATCAAATCCATGAGCTATAACTTTCATCGATGCCATTAAAATATAAATGGTCTCTATCTATATTCAAATTTTGAGACTTGACATTCACGCATTTTAACACATGATAACAAATGACATCAAACCCTTTCGAATGTCGTAATGCATTCTCTATAAAAAGCTCAACTCATAAATTGTATACGGTTAACATTTGATCCTTTAGCCTCCATGACTTATCCATGACCAACTTTATAAAGAACTGCCTTCTAATTATTCAAATACGACAAACTAGTTCAAATTTCAATCTATAGGATTAAACATTCAAATTGTAATATAAACATGGAAGTACTCAACAAATATATTTATGAAGTATTTAGGAATATGCCTATAAACACCATGAGAAATGCATATTTCAACACGGGTCATATGAACTAGAGAAATAATTACTAATTGAAAAAATCAAATAAAATCTAAGATGCTTATAACCCGAATCATATGACAAGAGAAATGGTGTGCTAGAAAATGGTCTAGACTTTAATTAGGATTTTTTATTTAATTAAACATCATTTTTACATCAATTATTTAATACATAGGTAATAAAGATGATTAGTTTAATTAATAAATCATTGGAATTTATCTTGGTTAATCATATTAGTTAGGAGGTTTTATAACTACCTAACTATTATCCTATGTTGCCAAGCCTATTATTTCCATTTGCACTCATTTTAATGATTATAAATAAGTGGCTTCTCTAATCCATTCATTAAGATTTTGATTTACTATACAAATTAAGAGAAAATTGCCAATTTGGAGACTTTAATTGTGTTTAAAGTTTTGAAGGGAAATTACAAAGAAGTAGGAGGTGGTTTGAGAAAAAGAAAAGGAATGAAAGGGCATTAGGGTAATTTACCCTTTTGAAAAGAGAGAGAAAGTCAAAAGGGGAGGAAAATCCTCTCCCCTTCCCCATTTGTGTCGAGCAACACAAGGAGGCCCCAGGAGGGGGTCTCGGCCCAGCTACTCCTGCAAGTCGCCGGCGGTGCGGTGACTTCTTGTCGACGCTCGGCAAGTTTCCGACCATTTCTTGGCCGAAGTTTGTTCTCTTTCTTCCCTTGGAGTGGATCCCCATCAATCTTGCTGCTTACTATAAATCAAAGGTTGAGCAGCTTTGGGGATTTATCAAATTAGAGGTTTCTTGAAGGATTGAATGGTTCAAGAAGATGATCTAGGCTCTTAATGAGTCAAGATTCTCAATATGTGTATTCTTCTTCCTTTTTCCCTTTGTTCTTGCATATTCTATGTAATTTTCTTTGGGCAATTTTTGTTAGATCTAAAGTTTGTATAATTTGTATTGTATCTGGAATATTGAAGTCACCCTTTTGCAAATCCTCTAATAAAATTGCCTCACCTAGTCTATGTCTTAGGTGCTTGTGGATGTAGAACATACGTACCAAACTACGTAGATCTCGTGTTCATTTTTTACTTTCTTATTATTATTATTTTAAGATTTTTGTGCTTGCTGGTTTTTCATTTTAAAAGACATTAAATCAATTTATAAACTAGTTGGTTCATAGTTTTTGTTGGTATCAAGAATGCAAAATCGATATATGCTTAGAGGAGGTCGAAAATAAATTAGTAACATGGTGAAATAAGTATATAAACTAAGAAATCCACTAGTCATATGAATCGTAACATGTAGAAACCACAAATACTAGAAAATGTAATTTCTAAATCACAAAATATATAACTATAATAATCCCAACCCTATTCATATGAACCATAAGAAAATCACAAAATATATAAAGTATAATCATAAAATGGTAAAATAAATCATATGAATTTTGAGGTCGAAAAGAGAAACTTGGAGCTACACTATACTCACGAAAATGAAGAGTAAAAAAAAAAAAATCTTTCAAGTTTGAGAGCTACCTAAACGAAAATGAAGTTACAACAAAAAATGCAACACCACTGTGCACTTCAAAGCTCGAAAAGGTGAAGAAAAGAGAAGTAATGGGTAGAGAAATGTTAAGGGCAGAAAAACAAGGTGGACAACAATGGAGGAAACCATACCCACGAAAATGAAGAGCAAAAATCGAAATAAATCTCCTAAATTTGAGAACTACCTAAACAGAAATGAAGTTAGAAAAAAAATGCAACACCACTGTGAGCTTTAGAGCTCGAAAATGGGAAGAAAATAAAATAAATTGGTAAAGAAATGTGGGGGGTGGAGAAAACAAGGTGGGCAACAATGGAGGAAATTGGGGAAAGGGTATCTTGGGTTTGGGAAATTAAATCAGGAAAAAAAAGTAAAGGAAGATGTCAGGCTGCCCTTCATCATTTTGCTCGACACCTTTGAGAAATCAAACGAGTGAAAAAAGTAAAATAAGATGTTGGCCAACTTTTAATGTCGAGTACTCGTCACCTATTTATGTGTTCGACATATTTTGGAAATTTTTAGATGTCGACCATAGTAATATTACGATTTGTCTAGTAATTCCGTTATAAACATTGAGTATTTCACTAAGATGATCGTATTTTTAGAGGTTGTGCCCTAAAAGACTAGTAGTTTGTAGTTAAAGAACAAAGCATATAGTGTTAGACATTTAATATTATATTTCGGTTATTAGTAGAGGTTATTATTTTCATAAATTACACATTTAATATTCAAACGCCATTCGACCTTTATCACATTAATTGGATTAATGACGATATACTCATGATTATTTAATTGTACACTTGGACAAGTATGTGAAATATTCAAGTGGATTTAGTTCCAAGTCAATAACCAACATTTACATTATATGGACTAAGGAAAGGGCGCTCAAGTTTTGGTGACACTATTGTACGACTCACTTTGCAACCGTTGCAAACGACCAGATCGTGATTATTCATGTGAATACATATGAATGGAGGCGTCTATGTAAAATGAAGTTTTTGGATAAGACAAAACTAGAAGTTTTATGATAAAGCTAGTAACTTTGTTATACACTCGCATCAACCGTTAGGTTATGATAAACCATTAGTTTTTGGAGGCGTCTAAAGATGATCGTATGTCGATATGATCTTTATCTTCAGTTGTAGCAACCCGGTCCACAACCGTTAGGTTATAGCACGGAAGTTACTAATGCATGAAAATTTTAAAAGAAACTTCAGCAGAGTTTTCCCTAAAATATAGGAAACCCATACCTGCAAAATCAGTAAAACAGAATCTGTACAATTCAAAATTCATTGAAAACGACCCTATATGTGTAAATCAAAATGGGTATCCTATCCATGCAGTTAAACAAATAAGAAAATCCCAAGATCTCAATTTCAAAACTAAAACAGTTCAAACTAAGTTATTACAACAGTTCGTGCAGAAAGATATGCAATACGACTAAACTATAAAGGAAGGACACCAAACGACGCCACTAACACGTCTCCACTAGGTCTATCCTCAACTGTCAGTCATCCATCATGGTGCATACCTGAAACTATGGTTTTGAATCCATAGCCAATATAAAACGTAGGGGTGAGTCTGTGAAAACTCAATAAGAAACCCCGCACGGGGTGCACACAACATAAAGAACACGACATGTATTGATCAAAATTCTATGAATGACGTGTAAAAACGAACGAGAATGCATCCCGGCTCTCGGGTATTTAAGCCACGCGTTCCAAATCCCGTGGAAGTACTTGAGAAGTCTCACTAGCCGATGCCATGAAACTCCAAAGTCACTACTCGACCACTTTTGGGTATTGTAGAGCACCTAAACGCAAGGTTATCTACTAGAGTCGCGAAGGTTATCTTAGGTCCCTCCACCATGGTGGGGTCAATCTGAACACATAAGATACCATGTACGGCACCGAGCCGAGAGATATCCAACCTCCTAGCGCGGTGCTTAGTTATGCCTTAGCAATTTCGTCTACTCACTAGCTAGCAAGTTCCTGCTTCAACTCACGAGATAAGGGATCTTCGTCCAATGCCTAATCTCCTATATCACACCCTATGAATCCAAGATCACCCACCTATGGTACTCGTAAGGACAACTAGGTCCCTCGTCCATGCCATAAGACCCGAAGAGTTATTATGCGATCATGTTGCGTAAGGCGGAGCACCTTGATACGTGAGTATTAGCTATGGAATCGCTCTGGCGCCTCCTAGGGTATCTCCGGTGTGAGTGAGGTAAAAAAAAACAAATCAAGTTCCCTTGCAGTACTAAGCTAGCCGTCAGCTCGAGCAAGTATCTGTCCAACTTTTAGCAGATATGCTAGCCGAAGCCTGGATCACACTTTTGCTTGACTGTTTGCAACTCTTATAGGCTGTGTTGTTCAGACTGCACTATAGTTAGAAGTAGACCCAATAGTATTTCGAGAAGCTCCTAAGTATCAGAAAAGACTGCGGGAACCCCGACCCCGATCGGCTACCAAACAAGTCTAGAAGACCCTATGGTTAGACCTTATGGTCAAGTGTCTCCCTCGAGATGGTTGCAATCCATCCTTCCATAAGCACAGTCTCTTACACTTGACGACCTCTATCTGTCAGAAAGTGTTGCTGCGTCAGGCCACCTCGATGGGTCGTTCCATGACGTGCCACATAGCAATAGACCATGGTCTATTGCAACCACCCTATTACAGAGCAAAGACATTTCTAGGCCGTCAAGCTGACATACTCTTGAATTCGTTAAACAATTCAATTAAACCCTGTTTCTGTATACATACCACATGATACGAATTCATTGAAACAACTAGAAAACACAATAGTTTCTTGAGTATATCCAATATATATGCCATACAAGACATGCTTCTGTTTAGATATTTATAAATACGACTATGCAAGAACAATATGCAGTTAACCGCACAATGAAGTATACAAGGATGCAATCCTAGATCGGTTTTAAGGCAAACAAGCCCGGTTAGGGTCCCTTACACTTGGGTTTTACTAGAACCAACTACTAGGCTTTAGTCCAGACGGGCATTCTAGCTAACCCTTGAACCTACAAGATATGAGTAAACAATAAAAACAATCAACATACAAGAAATCAAACACGGAGAACACAAGAGCTTAAAGGATTAAAAAGTACAACAAACACTTACACAACCTAAGCTATTAGACTCGATTCAGTTCGACAAAAGTGCTCGCATAAACCCTTCTAGCTCAAGCTTCAACCGAGCGACAAAACAGCTTCTCCTAGAATAAGGAGAGCACTATTTGTAAGTACACTAACCAACAAAGTACCAAACCATTATGCGACTTGCTAAATCCAAAACTCAAACCTTCGACCAGCTTTCCAACCAAGTCTCAACTTGAACAAGCCCAACCACTAGACAAACCAAGATTGTGAACAAAAGTTCATCACAAACAAACTCAGTTTGTAACGAAAAAAGCCAAAGTTGCTAACTCACCAACAACCCGAAGCTTAGCCAAGCTCTACATTCTCGGGCTTGAAATCACAAACCCATAGTTAAAACCAAAATAAAAATCCAACGAACTCCTTCTAACAAACTTTAGCAGCTCTTGCCAATTAGACCAGCAGTATCGAAGGAGGCAACGAGCACCACCCACGATGAACGAAGCGACAAGCACATAAGGAGGAGATGAAGCTATCGATAAGGATTGCTTGGTGAATGAGCTCCAAAAATGAGCTTAACAGGGACATAAACAACGTTGCAAAAGAAAAACGATCGAGAGAGAGAGAAAATGGCAGGAGAGAGGGAGAGCAGATCGGAAGAGGGAGACGAGAGTTTGGGAGAGAAGGGGGCGGGGGAGGGGGGGCTCGGCCTTGCAACTGAAACAGAAGGGGAATGTGAAGGAGAAGGGAAAAATCGTGAAGGAGATGAGTTTGAAAGGAAATTAGGGCTTAAATTTCCTAATTTGCAAATTAACGCTCAGCTTAACTTAATTAATTAATCTTAAATTTTTAATAAATTTGTGTAGTTGAGTTAGTTGGTCCAGTACCTGTCTTAGAAGAGAACACGGTTCAGATCTCAAATGAGCTTTAAAAAAAAAGGGTAAACACTTCCTTGCAATTTACTTCGAAGTGGTTTGTCATATGACTGGGTTGCGAACTCCTATTTTATGAAAGCGTCTTTTGATATGCGTGAGTGAGACTAGCCAAATAATGCTGGGTCAATAAGCATTTCACGTTGAATATTGCGTAGTGAGTGGATATCTTTCAAAAGGGTACATCCATCTCAAATAAATAGATCTAAAAATTATATCTCCCTTACAAGTTGTACTACAAGATGTACCATTATTATGAAAAATGATGATTAAAAATATTTTTCCAACAAGCAAAAAGTTATCACTACATTTTCTTACATTCCCTTCAATTTGACTGAATCAATCGACTAACTACATATAGTGTTAAGGAAGAACCAAAGCCAATTAATTGCATATCTAAAGTGTTTAGGAAAATACCACGAATTGTTATAGGTAGTACTTGTTGCATCAAAACATGATGATCGTACGATTTAAGACAATAAAGTTTCAAATTTGTAAGTAACACTAATTTCTTTTTGTTTGATTTATCAGACATTTTAATATCAGCTAATGGAGTACACATATTCAATTTCTCATTTTGAGTTGGTATGTAACATGCTAGAGGTAAGAATATTATCAATTCTACGGTCAACTCATCTTGAAGTTCAATTAAACCAAATCCTGGCAAGTTTTTAATCAATCCTTGGTTAATTTTTTCCTAAGACATAGTTTTGCATAAGACATTTCTTTTCGGTACAAACCACAATCGTTTGTACATGCATGGATCTTTTCATGCTTCATTCCTAATGTACTGTAAGTTATTTTGGTATAATATATGGATGTCGAAATTTCATTATGACTCGACAATAAAATGTTCAACAATTCCAACAACTCAGTGAAACTTTTATTCCTTCATCCAAACTTTGTCTTCAAATTATGAAGTTTAATCATTACTAATATCTTGATAAAAATTTTAAAATTTAGATACAATGGTTTCTTGGCATTTTTTTGTGATTCCTCAAATACTTGAGATTTATCGGTAAAATAAGCTCGTGCAATCTTAAACATCCCTACAGGGTCATCTACATGGTCATCTACATATCTAACTTCTTTTGAAACATTTTCAATATTTCTTTTCTCGAAACTAATTCCCTATATCAAATCCATGAGCTATAAGTTTCATCGTTGCCAATAAATATAAATAGTCTCTATCTATATTCACATTTTGAGACTTGACATTCACACATTTTAACACATGATAACAAATGACATCAAACCCTTTCGAATGTCGTAATGCATTCTCTATAAAAAGCTCAACTCCTAAATTGTATATGGTTAACATTTGATCCTTTAGCCTCCACGACCTATCCATGACCAACTTTATTAAGAACTGCCTTCTAATTATTCAAATACGACAAACTAGTTCAAATTTCAACATATAGGATTAAGCATTCAAATTGTAATATAAACATGGAAGTACTCAACAAATATATTTATGAAGTATTTAGGAATATGCCTATAAACACCATGAGAAATGCATATTTCAACACGGGTCATATGAACTAGAGAAATAATTACTAATTGAAAAAATCAAATAAAATCTAAGATGCTTATAACCCGAATCATATGACAAGAGAAATGGTGTGCTAGAAAATGGCCTAGACTTTAATTAGGATTTTTTATTTAATTAAACATCATTTTTACATCAATTATTTAATACATAGTTAATAAAGATGATTAGTTTAATTAATAACTAATTGGAATTTAGCTTGGTTAATCATATTAGTTAGGAGGTTTTATAACTACCTAAATTTTATCCTATGTTGCCAAGCCTATTATTTCCATGTGCACTCATTTTAATGATTATAAATAAGTGGCTTCTCTAACCCATTCATTAAGATTTTGATTTACTATACAAATTAAGAGAAAATTGCCAATTTTGAGACTTTAATTGTGTTTAAAGTTTTGAAGGGAAATTACAAAGAACAAGGAGGTGGTTTGAGAAAAAGAAAAGGAATGAAAGGGCATTAGGGTAATTTACCCTTTTGAAAAGAGAGAGAAAGTCAAAAGGGGAGGAAAATCCTCTCCCCTTCTCCATTTGTGTCGAGCAACACAAGGAGGCCCCAGGAGGGGGTCTCGGCCCAGATACTTCTGCAAGTCGTCGGCGGTGTGGTGACTTCTTGTCGACTCTCGGCAAGTTTCTGACCATTTCTTGGCCGAAGTTTGTTCTCTTTCTTCCCTTGGAGTGGATCCCCATCAATCTTGCTCCTTAGAACTATAAATCAAAGATTGAGCAGCTTTGGGGATTTATCAAATTAGAGGTTTCTTGTAGGATTGGAAGGTTCAAGAAGATGATTTAGGCTCTTAATGAGTCAAGATTCTCAATTTCTTTGGGCAATTTTTGTTAGATCTAAATTTTGTATTATTTGTATTGTATCTGGAATATTGAAGTCACCCTTTTGCAAATCCTCTAATAAAATTGCCTCACCTAGGCTATGCCTTGGGTGCTTGTGGATGTAGAACATACGTACCAAACTACGTAGATCTCGTGTTCATTTTTTACTTTCTTATTATTATTATTTTAAGATTTTTGTGCTTGCTGGTTTTTCATTTTAAAAGACATTAAATCAATTTATAAACTAGTTGGTTCATAGTTTTTGTTGGTATCAAGAATGCAAAATCGATATATGCTTAGAGGAGGTCGAAAATAAATTAGTAACATGGTGAAATAAGTATATAAACTAAGAAATCCACTAGTCATATGAATTGTAACATGTAGAAACCACAAATACTAGAAAATGTAATTTCTAAATCACAAAATATATAATTATAAGAATCCGAACCCTATTCATATGAACCACACAAAAATCACAAAATATATAAAGTATAATCATAAATGGTAAAATAAATCATATGAATTTTGAGGTTGAAAAGAGAAACTTGTAGCTACACTATACTCACGAAAATGAAGAGTAACAATCGAAAAAAAATCTCTCAAGTTTGAGAGCTACCTGAACGAAAATGAAGTTACAAAAAAAAAATGCAACACCACTATGAACTTCAAAGCTCGAAAAGGTGAAGAAAAGAGGAGTAATGGGTAGAGAAATGTTAAGGGCATAAAAACAAGGTGGACAACAATGGAGGAAACCATACCCACGAAAATGAAGAGCAAAAATCGAAATAAATCTCCTAAATTTGAGAACTACCCTAACAGAAATAAAGTTAGAAAAAAAAAATGCAACACCACTGTGAGCTTTAGAGCTCGAAAATGGGAAGAAAAGAAAATAAATTCGTAAAGAAATGTTGGGGGTGGAGAGAACAAGGTGGGCAACAATGGAGGAAATTGGAGAAAATTGGGGAAAGGGTATCTTGGGTTTGGGATATTAAATCAGGAAAAGAAAGTAAAGGAAGATGTCAGGCTGCCCTACATCTTTGGGCTCGACACCTTTGAGAAATCAAACGAGTGAAAAAAGTAAAATAAGATGTTGGCCAACTTTTGATGTCGAGTACTCGACACCTATTTATGTGTTCGACATTATTTTGGAAACTTTTAGATGTCGACCATAGAAATATTACGATTTGTCTAGTCATTCCGTTGTAAACATTAAGTATTTCACTAAGATGATCGTATTTTAGAGGTTGTGCCCTAAAAGCCTAGTAGTTTGTAGTTAAAGAACAAAGCATATAGTGTTAGACATTTAATATTATATTTCGGTTATTAATAGAGGTTATTATTTTCTTAAATTACACATTTAATATTCAAACGCCATTCGACCTTTATCACATTAATTGGATTAATGACGATATAATCATGATTATTTAATTGTACACTTGGACAAGTATGTGAAATATACAAGTGGATTTAGTTCCAAGTCAATAACCAACATCTATAGTATATGGACTAAGGAAAGGGCGCCCAAGTTTTGGCGACACTATTGTACGACTCACTTTGCAACAGTTGCAAACGACCAGATCATGATTATTGATGTGAATACATATGAATAGAGGCGTCTATGCAAAATGAAGTTTTTGGATAAGAGAAAACTAGAAGTTTTATGATCAAGCTAGTAACAATGTTATACACTCGCATCAACTACTGTGCTAAAGATGATCGTATGTCGATATGATCTTTATCTTCAGTTGTAGTAACCTGGTCCACAACCGTTCGGTTATAGCACGGAAGTTACTAATGCATGAAAAATTTAAAAGAAACTTCGGCAGAGTTTTCCCTAAAATATAGGAAACCCATACCTACAAAATCTTTAAAACAAAATCTGTACAATTCAAAATTCATTTAAAACGACCCTATATGTGTAAATCAAAATGGGTATCCTATCCATGGAGTTAAACAAATAAGAAAATCCCAAGATCTCAATTTCAAAACTAAAACAGTTCAAACTAAATTATTACAACAGTTCGTGCAGAAAGATATGCAATACGACTAAACTATAAAGGAAGGACACCAAACGACACCACTGACACGTCCCCACTAGGTCTATCCTCAACGGTCAGTCATCCATCCTGGTGCGTACCTAAAACTATGGTTTTGAATCCATAGCCAATATAAAACGAAGGGGGTGAGTCTGTGAAAACTCAGTAAGAAACCCCGCACGGGGTGCACGCAACATAATGAACAAGACATGTATTAATCAAAATTCTATGAATGACGTGTACAAACGAACGAGAATGCATCCCGGCTCTCGGGTATCTGAGCCACGCGTTCCAAATCCCGTGGAAGTACTTGAGAAGTCTCACTAGCCGATGCCATGAAACTTCAAAGTCACTACCCGACCGCTTTTGGGTATTGTAGAGCACCTAAACGCAAGGTTATCTACTAGAGTCGCGAAGGTTATCTTAGGTCCTTCGGCATGGTGGTGTCAATCTGAACACATAATATACCATGTACGGCACCGAGCCGAGAGCGATCCAACCTGCTAGTGCGGTGCTTAGTTATGCCTTAGCAATTTATGCTACTCACTGCCTACCAAGTTCCTGCTCCAACTCACGAGATAAGGGATCTCTGTTCAATGCCTAATCCCCTATATGACACCATATGCATCCAAGATCACCCACCTATGGTACCCGTAAGGAGAACTAGGTCCCTCGTCGATGCCATAAGACCCGAAAAGTTATTATGCGATCATGTTGCATAAGGCGGAGCACCTTGATACGTGAGTATTAGCTATGGAATCGCCTTGGCGCCTCCTATGGTATCTCCGGCGCGAGTGAGGTGAACAAGAACAAATCAAGTTCGCTTGCAGTACTAAGCTAGCCAGCAGCTCGTCCAGTTGTAGGTCCAAGTATCTGTCCAAGTTTTAGCAGATATGCTAGTCGAAGCCTTGATCACACTTTTGCTTGACTGTTTGCAACTCTTACAGGCTGTGGTGTTCAGACTGCACTATAGTTAGAAGTAGACCTAATAGTATTTCGAGAAGCTCCTAGGTATCAGAAAAGACTGCGGGAACCCCAACCTCGATCTGCTACCAAGCACGTCTAGAAGACCCTATGGTTAGACCTTATGGTCAAGTGTCTCCCTCGAGATGGTTGCAATCCATCCTTCCATAAGCACAGTCTCTTACACTTGACGACCTCTAACTGACAAAGAGCGTTGCCGCGTCCGGCCACCTCGATGGGTCATTCCATGAAGTGCCACATAGCAATAGACCATGGTCTATTGCAACCACCCTATGGCGGAGCCAAGACATTTCTAGGCCGTCAAGCTGACATACTCTCGAATTCGTTAAACAATTAAATTAAACCATGTTTCTGTATACATACCACATGATACGAATTCATTGAAACAACTAGAAAACACAATAGTTTCTTGAGTATATCCAATATATATGCCATACAAGACATGCTTCTGTTTAGATATTTATAAATACGACTATGCAAGAACAATATGCAGTTAACCGCACAATGAAGTATACAAAGATGCAATACTAGATCGATTTTAAGGAAAACAAGCCCGGTTAGGGTCCCTTACACTTGAGTTTTACTAGAACCAACTACTAGGCTTTAGTCCAGACGGGCATTCTAACTAACCCTTCAACCTACAAGATATGAGTAAACAATAAAAACAATCAACATAAAAGAAATCAAACACGGAGAACACAAAAGGTTAAAGGATTCGAAAGTACCATAAACACTTACACATCCTAAGCTATTAGCCTCGATTCAGTTCGACAAAAGTGCTCGCATAAACCCTTCTAGCTCAAGCTTCAACCAAACGACAAAACAACTTCTCCTAGAATAAGGTGAGCACTAAATGTAAGTACACGAACCAACAAAGTACCAAACCATTATGCGACTTGCTAAATCCAAAACTCAAACCTTCGACAAGCTTTCCAACCAAGTCTCAACTTGAACAAACCCAACCACTAGCCAAACCAAGATTGTGAACAAAAGCTCATCACAAACAAACTCAGTTTGAAACGAAAAAAGCCAAAGTTGCTAACTCGCCAACAACTAGAAGCTTAGCCAAGCCCTACATTCTCGGGCTTGAAATCGCAAACCCATAGCTAAAACCCAAATAAAAATCCAACGAACTCCTTCTAACAAACTTTGGCAGCCCTTGCCAATTACACCAGCAGTATCGAAGGAGGCAACGAGCACCACCCACGATGAACGAAGCGACGAGCACATAAGGAGGAGATGAAGCTATCGATAAGGATTGCTTGGTGAATGAGCTCCAAAAATGAGCTTAACAGGGACATAAACAACATTACAAAAGAAAAACGATCGAGAGAGAGAGAGAGAGATATAGACTGCGAGAGAGAAGATGGCAGGAGAGAGGGAGAGAGGGAGAGCAGATCAGAAGAGGGAGACGAGAGTTTGGGAGAGAAGGGGGCGGGGGAGGGGGGCTCGGCCTTGCAACTGAAACAGAAGGGGAATGCGAAGGAGAAGGGGAAAATCTTGAAGGAGATGAGTTTGAAAGGAAATTAGGGCTTAAATTTCCTAATTTGCAAATTAACGCTCAGCTTAACTTAATTAATTAACCTTAAATTTTTAATAAATTTGTGTAGTTGAGTTAGTTGGTCCAGTACCTGTCTTAGAAGAGAACACGGTTCATATCTCAAATGAGCTTTAAAAAAAAAGGGTAAACACTTCCTTGCAATTTACTTCGAAGTGGTTTGTCATATGAGTGGGTTGCGAACTCCTATTTTATGAAAGCGTCTTTTGATATGCGTGAGTGAGACTAGCCAAATAATGTTGGGTCAATAAGCCTTTCACGTTGAATATTGCGTAGTGAGTGGATTAGAATGCAACGTCACAAGAAAGAATTCACGCGTTCGTAGATATTTCAAAAGATGTTCAGTTATTCCTTTAAGAACTGATTCTAGGGCTTGAACAAATGATACCTGCCTCTCATTGGTCCAAGAGGACACTGATTTATAATGGAACTATAAACAACTTGTTTATTATAGGAATCAATGATACTTAAGGAAAAAAGATGTAACCATAAGGGTAGAGAACGAACCTTTTGTCCCAACTATGGATTACAAAAAGCTCGTGGAGGATCAAATGACAAATGACAGATTATATTCATGGACATAACTTGTCCTATAGTATGAAAGAGTACAGCACAAGTCTTTAGTGGAATAAGCCTGCTGTTAATGAATAGGGATTAGATCCCGAGTCATTATAGCTTTCAACCTAGAGGTTCACCGGTTCTCGAGCAAGCTCATACTTGTTGGCTCACTTTTTATGAGTGAATTTGAAGAGTTTAAATTCACGAATTAATTATGTTGGACATAATTAATAGGACTTTAAGTTTAATTTATTAACTTGGTTATTAATATATGAGATATATTAATTTAGTATTTATTCGATAAATATAAATGATGAATAATTTATTTATTGAATAATTACAAATCATTATTGAATAATTATTTTGTAAGAGGAAGTTAATTAATATGTTGGACATATGGATTATATAAATTATTGGATAATTATTTATTGAGGGAAATAATTAATTTATTGGATAAATTAATTATATAAATAATTATTGGATATTTATTTTTTGAATGAAAAATGAATAATTAATTGGATAAATTAATTGTGTAGATAATTATTCTATTAATTATTTATTAAGAAATGATTAATTAATATGTTATATATATTAATTGTATCAATCATTATTGAATAATTATTAATATTAAAGAGTGGACTAATTAATATATCAGAAATATTTATTGAATAAACATTAATTATTAATTGATATATTGGATATATTAATTGAATTAATTTTTATTATATAAATATTTATTAAAGATAATAAATTAATATATTTGATATATTAATTAAATTAATATTTATTGATATTCATTAAAGAGAAATTAACTAATATATTGGATAAATTAATTAAATTAATATTTCTAGAAAAATATTAATTATGAAATTCTTGTAATGAAAAGATATTGAGAATATTTATTATATAAATATTATAAGTTATTTCTTTAATATCTTATAATATTATATATTAAAAGATAATTTTATTTCCATGTTTGAATATCTTACCTTTGTTATAAATAGAAGGTCTAGAACATTCTTATTATCATCTTATCCTCTTCAGAGTAACTCATCTCTCAAACAGAGAACTCTCTCAGAA
>JBBMEG010047750.1:0-17524 GCA_037832605.1 Cyclanthera cordifolia
TAAAGAAATGGAGTTTTTTGGGAAGAAGAAGAAGAAAAATGGAGGGTTTCGATGAAATGGGCGAAAAAAATGAAATGTGTGTTTTTGAAATGGAGTTTTCGGGAGAAAAATGGAGTTTTGGGGGAAGAAATGAAGTTTTTTTGGGGAAGAAATGGAGTTTTCGGGTGAGAAATGAAGTTTTTGTGGGAATAAATGAAGTTTTGGGAAGTTTTGGGAGTGAAGATGAAGGGTTTTCGGGTGAAGAAGAAGAAAAAAATGGAGGAAAAGGCGGAATGTTGTCCGAGAAAACGAGGAGAAAAAGGGGGGAAATTTTCAAAAAAAAACCGATCCATGGGCTTTAGTGTCGGTCCGACCGACACTAAATGTGGGCCAATTTTTTTTTTTTTTTAGTGTCGGTCAAGTATTGGTGTCGGTCTGACCAACACTAAAAATGCTGACCGACACCAAAAAACCGACACTAAATGTGACTCACATCAAATATCCGTATTTTTGAAAATATTTTGGTTTGACCGACACCTATTCCCTTATTTGTAGTAGTGATTGTCAACAGTATATACTAAGGCTAGGGTGTCTAAGTCCAAGTAACATTGTGGATATGATCCACTTGGAAATAGTTGAAACAACCTGATCCATGTTGTTCATGTGGAGACATGTGAGTGGGGGCGCTTATGCAAAAAAAATCTTTTGCATATGATCGGACCAGAAGTTTTATGATCAAGATAGTAATTCTTTTACAGACTCGTATCAACTGCTTTGCTAAGAATGATCTTATGTCGACAAGATTTTAATCATGAATGGGTTGTGAGCTGTAACAGCCCAGTCTTCCGCTTCCTATTTTTTTGACAAGGTTTGTTTTGTAACTTTTAGAATTACCGGGAATCTCGGGAGTCGTTTTGAAATATTTTTTGAGCTAAGAGTATTTATTAAAGTTATATATCTAGAGGTGTGAAGTCAGAATTTGAAAACTGGTGGTAAAATGCCATTTTTTAGCCATCAGGGCATTTTTGTAATTTTCAAGGGATTTTTGTCCTTATATATAAGCCAAAACCGACATCATCATTTGGTTATCATTTTTTCATAGGAATCAGCGCCACCGTCGACCTAGATGCTCTCAAAATCCGTTCCCTCAGCTCAGCCGCCGACCAAAACTGACAGTCAATCATTACCGACAAGCCTGATGGCCAATCATCACTACCGTTTTCTGTGCGTCGCCGACAGGAATTACCGTGTCTGCGACATCGTCAGAAGTTCTCACCCCGGGAAGTCGTGCCGTCAGCCTCGACCAATCACGAGCTAAGAGAGACAGAAGCAGCCAATCAGCGGCCGCGACCAACCCTGCCACCGTCGCCACCGCCAGTCGTCTTGTCCCCCACATGTGGCGACAGCCGTCGCCGAAGCCAGAAGCCTCCAACTCCGTATTGGCCAACGAATCTGAACCTGTCTTTTTGTCGCTCGAGCCTGTTCGCAGCCATTCCGCATGTGTCGCGCGTCCCACACCCGCAACCTGGATGACCTATGCATCTAACTCACTCGTCGGTGAGTCATTGTCACCCGCCGCCGTCTCTGGCCACTTTTCCAGCCACGCGCCACCACCGATAGCTGGAAAATTTCTGGATACTCGATGCTGAGTAATTTCAATTCTTTGGACTTTCTATGGATGGTTTCAGAGCCAAATTCTTACTATTTTACCCTGTTTTAACAAGTTAAGCTTGGAAAACGGCTCTAGGACACGTAGTTCCAGCACTTTAAGGGGATTTAGTGATTGTTCGGCCAAGGTAATGGGATTTTACCTATAATTGTGAGTTCTACAATTAATTAGTAAATGTATGTGTAGGCTAATCTAGATTAAATTTAGAAGTGTGGAGTGCCTTGCTTACTGGGTATTCCTATATTTTCATGCTTCTGTTTACTTACGATATTTATATTTTATCTGGGCTGTTAAGCGTATTTTGATAAGTCCACGAGCAGGTGACTCGATTGAAGGCCTGGAGTGAAATTCCTTAACATGATAACCTCGAAATTTTACAACTCATCGTGTGGGACCGGGAGTGGCATGTTTCTTCAGGATAACCGCGGAGTCACCTTCCTTACCCTTTCATACCGAAATTGTATAAGTCCTACGGGTCTCTGATGCTACAATTATACATTTATCTATTTTTCCCTAGTTTTATGTAATATATGTTTTAGACGTTTCAATCCCGGATTGGGATCCTTACTAAGTTTCGTAACTCAACCCCATTTGTTTTTTTTTGATTCCACATGTACGCATGGATTCTACCAGGATCGCTGATCGGAGGGGCTAGAAAGACCATGGACTCGTGTTGTGTGGTGTCAAGTTTATAGTATTTTCTTTCTTACTGCACATTTCGTTTCAATGACCTTTATATAAATTGGTTTCTGTTGCAAGATGTTTTTGTTAGATTTCTTGACTTAAATTCTTATTAATTGGATACATGTTTTACTTGTTTTTTAATGATCTTTATTGTTATTAAATCAGGCATTTATTATCCCGTTTACGGTTCTTTAAAGGTTATTTTAAAACATGCATGTATGAGTAGCCTAGGAATGATCCTCATTCTTGTTGCAAGATGTTTTTGTTAGATTTCTTTATTTAAATTCTTAATAATTGGATACGCGTTTTACTTTTTTTTTAATGATCTTCGTTGTTATTAAATCGGGCATTTATTATCCCGTTTACTGTTCTTTAAGGGTTATTTTAAAATATGCATGTATGAGTAGCCTAGGAATGACCCTAGTTTGGGTCGGGTCCTTACATGAACTCGTGCTTTATGAAAATATCATTTGATGTGCATGGGTAAGACTAGTCAAACAGCAGTAGGTCAATAATTCTCCTACGTTGGAGATTATCATTGTGAGTAGCTCGGAACGCAACGTCATAAGAAATAATTCATGCCTTCTCTAATTTTGAGGAAGATCTAGACTGGTTCACTTAAGAACTGATTTGTGGACTTGAACAAAGGGTATCGGCCTCTCATTGTCCCGAGAGGACATTGGTTTTTAATTTGACAATAAACAACTTGTTCATTAGACGAATCAGTGGCGCTTAAGGAGAAATATGGAATCACAAGGGTAGAATAGATTTATTGTTCTAGCTGTGAATTACGAACAAACTAGTGAAGGATCATATGACAGATGACTAAATATATATGTGGACATTAACTTGTTCTATACTGCGAGAGAGTTCAACACAAGCCATTAGTGGAATAAACTAGTGAAGGATCTCAGGTCGTTGTAACTTTCGATCTATAAGTCCTCTACTCCCTGGGCTAGCTGATTATACCAATGTTTCATAAGAGAAATGAATTTGAACATTTCAAATTTAAGAATTAATTATGTGAGACATAATTAATATGGGTATTAAGTTCAATGTTAAACTCAATTAATTAATATATTGGATATATTAAATATAATACTTATTGGATAAATTTTATCGAGGAAAAATTAATTTGTTGGATAAATTAATTATTAATAATTATGGGATAATAATTGAGTTCTCAGGTGTAAATATGTTAGACATATTAGGTTAATAATAATTGAATAACTATTATTAAATTTGAGAATTATAAATTAATATGTTTGACATATTAATTGGTTTGATAATTATTGTATAATTATTAAATGGAGAATATAATTAATATGTTGAACATATTAACTGAATTAATAATTATTGGATAATTATTAAAATAGAAAATTAATATATTGGATATATTAGTTACATATTCATTTATTTAATAATATATTGGATTTATTATGTTTTTGTAATTTATTAGATAATTATCAAATAAAAAATAAAAAATTATTAGGAATTGTTGAAATCGGTATTTAAAATTAGAGAAAAAAAAATCAAGAATTCACCAGTATCTTTTAATATTGGATATTCGAAGATATTATATTTTTTTAATTTAAATATTGACTCATTGCTATAAACAGAAGGCCTTGTGGTCTTTATTCTAATCTACTTAATTCTCAAATTTAGAAATCGTGTGAGAATTCAGCTTTATTTGTTTTGTTTAGTCAAATCTCTTTCCAGCTTATTTTCTCTAAGAAGCTTCCCACTAAGCATTGACTGCAGCGTAGCAAACGTAGCCTAAAAGATTTGATGTAATCAATCAAGAAGGTCCAAGGAATTGATCAAGATCGGCTTCAGTCAAGGTGAGTTCTTTAATTATTCAACAATGGTTAATCACCTAAGGGTTTACATGTAGTTTAATAATTAATTTGATTAATTATTAATTAAATTTTTTTGTAATTACCTACATGCTTCCGCCTCTCTATTTGCATACTCCTACCTCACAATTCACAAAAAACTTAATCACATTATTTGATTCCGCACAAATTGATCTATAATTCATAATCATTTAAACACTCAAGTGACATTTCGATATAGAGATGTTCCACAAACCTTATCTTAATACTTGAATCCTAGACAAAACCTTCTTTAGGTAGGGTTCTCTTCCAAACAATCCTTAAAGAATCAAATGTTTCTTTAATTAATTCTATTAACTAAATAGGTTTCGTGATAGAGAAATTAATCATATTAATTATATTCACTATTATGGATTATTATAGATTTCTAATTTATATTTATCCAAACAATCTCAATTTAATAATATATTAATTAGATAAAGAAAAATCTATAGTTAATATATTCAATATATTAATTATATACTTTAATAATTATTCAATAATTACTACTTCAATTAATATGTTCAACATATTATTTAATATTCTCCATTTAATAACTATCCAATAATTTTTTTTAGTACAATTTATCTAATAATTATTAAACTAATTAATATCTTCAACATATTAATTTATAATTCTCAAACTTAATAATTATCCAATAATTATTAACTCAATATTTCTAACATATTTATTAATGAGACAATAATTATTCCATAATTAATTTATCGAATAAATTAATATTTTCTAAATAATGTTTATCCAATAAATATTAAATTAATATATCCAATATATTGATTAATTAAGTTTAAGTATTAAACTAAACACTCATATTAATTATGTCCCACATAATTAATTCATGAATTTAAACTTTCCAAATTCATTGTCTAATGAAATAGTGTACAAGCAATTATGAGGTAGCCTAGGGACTGGGGAACTTATAGGTTGAAAGCTACAACGACCTAGAATCTAATCCATATTCGTTTACATTATACTTATTCCACTAAATTCCTTTGTTGAGATCTTTCGCACAATAGAACAAGTTAGTATCAAGTTGTGGAGGTGAAGACTCGTAAGGGTTGACCGAGACGAAAGTTGACCTCTAAGAAGTTTTGTCGAGTGTGCTTACTCACACAGTTAACATTGAAGGTTAGCGACCTTGCTTGCATTCGTCAAGGGTAGCTTCCGCGCCCTTCCTGCCTGCTTCAATTGATGTGAATGATCGTGTCTTCAAATCCTATTTAGTCTTTTTATCTCTTTCGTGGATGAGTACACCAAGTATAAGTAATCCCTAGGAGTATTGCGTAGTAATGTGTCATTGACTAGAAGTTGCAATGAGAAGGCCTTCATCCCCAAGGATAGGCCATGGAGGTTAAGACATTTCTCGAAGAGTCGACCTAGTCTAGAGTGATTATTAGATTAGCTGATAAGGGCCAAGAGTTAGGCCGATAAGGCCCACCTCATTCAGGGGTGAGCCATGGAGGTAAGACCTATAATGGTTGACTAAGACGAAAGTCGACCTTTAAGGAGATCGTTCGAGTGAGCAAATCCAAAGGTCATTCTGAGGACGTGAAGGTTAGGATTCTCTATAGACAAGTCGAGCAAGTTCAAGTAACAATTTGGAACATTGCGCTTGTTAAATGTAACATCCTGGAGTTACACTAAGAAGGCCACACCTTAAAGGTCGTTATACCTCCAATGGCAACGGTCAAGACTTACGTCGGTACACATACCCAGCTTAATGGCGGATGTTTTAAATGAATGACACTTAAGCCTCTATTAAGTGAGCTACAACGGTTACAAGTTTGGCTGCTATAAAAAGTTAGGTCATTCTCCATTCAAATACAAGTTGAACTAGGCTAGAAACTTTGTAAGCCGGTATAAGTTCTAAAAGCAACCTCTAAATTACTCTCCTAAACACTTACTTACTTTGGCATCAAAGGCCCTGTGGCTCACACCACACCGGTGTGCTATATTTGTTCTTTTTTGCATGCTTCTCATCCTTGATAAAAATAAATCATTAGGGTTGATTCGCTGACCATTTTTTGACATCAATAGTTACGACAACCTTTTAACATAAATCATTTGTATGTAGACTATCTCGAGAACAACAACCTCTACTACGAGTCTAACATTACATATTAAATAAAAAGCACGGTCATAGACTAACATTGTAACTATTCTTTTAGGTGTTTCCATAAACCATATTTCAGGTAGAATTCTTACTCAACCTCATGTGTGACGAACACCCATCCAATCAACTTGAAATTAAACGAGCAACAAAAAAGGTAATAATTTTCTCGCACAATAAACGAAGTTAAACATAAAGTCAATATACATAGTTAACTAAATAACATAGAACAAAAATTGAAAAGTGCAACTAATTTACATTTCGCATGCAAATAAGGCCATGCATGGTTGCAAAGTGCAACTAATAACAATAACTAGAAAGAATGGGATAAGATTGTAATTCGCACTACCATTGGGCTAATAAAGCAAATCAAACCATATATGATTCAAAAAAATGGCATTCAATGTGTTATTGGGATTCGCCAAAATCTACGTGATTTGCCAAAATCTACGTGATTTAACGCTTGATGGATTCATGTATCCCAAAACTATTTATTTTTTTCGAATTATTTTTACAAAATCTGGTAATTAATTTGATTTCTTGTAATTTTGTGAAAATACTAAAAATTTTATACATATATTTGAAAGTTGATATTTGTATTAAATTAGCGTAACATCATTGGAAATGAAGAATTCAACTTAATTTATACTTAGTTGTGGTCTCACATACGCTAATTTAATGATTGCTCATGTTTGATGTGTATCTTGAGTAATCGACATTAAATTCATGTCATCGTAAAATAACATTATTACTTTATAAGATTAGTTTAAATGCCAGAAAATTATATTAATAAAAAAAGTAGGCAAAGAATATGACCTGTCGTAACATGTTGTTAGTATGTCTTAAAAAATTTGTCCAACATCACATTGGGAAAATTTAACTTCTTCAAGTGATACATTAGTTAGAAATATAAATATACGGTGTTTTTTTATACATAAACTTTAACAGGAAAAATATTTCTTCGAATTCCCGAACAAGGCCAAGACCCTTAAAGAGGGCAACCAACATCAATCCGACCCTCCAATTGTTGCTTAAGAGGACCAGGAATCCCAGGGGTTGGTAAAGTCCAATATGATTTTAACAAGGGTCAGCCAAAGAAGGCCAGGATAACCAGTGTTCGACGAAGTCCAATCTGTCTTATTAAGGAGTCAACAAAAGAAGGCCACGACACTCAAGAGTTTTCCAAGTCCAATGAGGCTCTATTTCGGGTTGGCCAAAGAGACCTAGGACCCACACAAGGGTCAATCAACTTTATATTTAGGACTTTAGAAAAAAGATTTTCAAGAGATTTGGTTTTTTTTATTTAATAGTTTATTTCTTTAAATGGTACAACCCGTATTTCGTGCATGAATTGTTATATCGTGTCTTGTTTAGTTTCAAATTAGAGTAATAGTTGTAATTGTATAATGCAAACTCATGCCTTTTTCATTATGACAGAAACTTATACTTATTTAAATATTCCCTAGGTGGCCAAGTACCCAAACTAATTTGACATTAATTCAATGATTTAACTAGTACACTTATTGTTAGTTATCCAATTGTTTACTAGTTATATTTGATTATTTTAATTATGTATAAAAATATTCAAGGTGAATGTAGAAGGGTATGAAAACAATCTGGTCTTGACAAAGATATATATATATATATATATATTCACATAGAAAATAATCATTACCAAGAAGTGATGAATGTATAAAAAATAATGATTAGAGAGACGTGATGGTTATATGCATACACATACTTATATCTATTTTTATATTTTTTATTTGTATGTGTTTAATAACTTGTAAATAATAATTTATAAATGTCTTGCACACTTGATTACAAACTAAACATCGTCTCATTGTGAACAAATAAATAATGTGTTAAACCTGTAATATCTTTATTATATGTCATGACTCAAAATTTGAGTGATGTATGAGATTTTAATTTAATTTTTTAATGCATTTTATTTTTGATAATGGTAAATTGATAAATGAAAACAAGTATTGTATATTAGTTCATTTAAATAAGATAATTTATAATGAAATGAAAAATGTCAACATTGCACTAGTTACTTCCTAAATAAATCCAACAACAGTTTAATGTAAATTCAAAAAAAAAAACATTAAAAGTTAATGAAAATCAATAAATAAATGACAATTATTTTTTTCGACTGCATTTTTCAGATCAACGATTGAGGGAGCATAACTTGAAGATGGTACTCTTACAATTCTTCATGCTCTCGACAACTACCATCAACATAAAGAAAATGTCACAGTCAACTATAAGTGAGAGAGATCCATATACATTCATTAGAGAAATACATTACTTACAACATAACAAAAAAAAAAAAATTAATTATTTGGGAGACAAAAAAATTACATAATAATTAATCGTGAAAGTTCAAAATATTTATTTTTAAATTAATACGTGTAGAATGAATTTTAAATTAAACTCATAATAAATTTATAGTTTGAACATGATAAGTTTTAAATTTTAAATTCAGAGTCAAACAAACTCGAAGACGTTTAAATCTGTTGATTAAATAGATAAACATGAAAGTATTTAATTTTATGTAAATAATATTTCTTGCCAACAAAAACATGGGTTAAAATTTATTTTCAATCTTTGTATTTTGAGTCTCTAATACTTTTTCGATAGAATTTAGAACATTTAATTTTTTATTTTTTTTAAATAACTAAACATTCCATTTTTATTCTTGTACGTAAGAAAATAAGATCTTTTATGTTAGAGTTTTTTTTTTTTTTTTTTTTTTGTAATACTTTATCATTGTACCCGCTAAAATTTTAAAAATATAATCACCATTTGTCATTTTTTTACACTAAAATTAAGAACATTAATCAACTAAATGTGATTAAACTATAAACTAAACTAAATGAAAGACTAAATTATCAAAAAAACAAGTACATGGATCAAAATAATATAATTTAAACCTTGTTTATTTATCAAAATTCATATTTTATTAGACAGAAAAAGCAAAAAGTTGAAAGTCTATTGTTTATAAATAACATAAAATATATAGAGAATAATATTGATTTAAAACATTAAAATTTGTTCTTATAAAACTAATGTCTATTATGTTCTTATAACAAAATTTATAATATATTAAAATTATGATTTCAATTGAAACAAGTATGATTAATATTAACGTTAAACATTTTTACTAAATTTTACCAAATATTGAAGACACTAAAACAATATAAACTTAAAAAGTTTAGAACCTATATTGTTCGTGTTGTTGACATTGACACATATGCCATATGTGAACAGGACTTCACATTCGAGTTTATTATGTTGTTGAGCATTGAGTTTTGTGTTGGGATCGTAGCCTTGAGTGGCTATGTCGTACATCCTTGCATACAATCCGTGAATTTAGAAGACTTGGCTAGAGAAATCGTGCCTATTACTAACCATGCCACACTAACATAAATTTTGATAATTGTTAGTAGCTTTTCATTATGTTTTTTAGTGATTTCTTTCTTCATTTGTCTTAAATTCGTCTAAATATGTATCTCTAATTTTTAATCATTGTATGTTAAAGATCTAACTTAGAAATAATATAACTAAATCAAGACTCTTTATTACGATCAAAACTAATTAATGTTTTTAAATTCATATGTGTAATTAAAAAAATCTAGAGGAGAAAAACACATAAGATTTAGGACGTGTATAGGTAATATTAGAAATTTCAAGGGTTCAAAGCATTTACGAGTTTCCACATTTATGTCAAGATAAGATATGATTTCATCTTTTCATCAATTATCAATAAGCGGTGTAACCCGGTGCTATGTAACATGAGCTTCTTTCTTAAAACTATTTGTTTAGTATTAATTTTACATTTCTGATAAAAGCTGTATAAACTTGCGCATACTAGTCATAAATTATTATATTTCTTACAATTACATGTTAAGCAATTTAAAAAATGGAACTTCCTAAAGTTTCACAAAATTTTAAATCTCTTGACAAAATTTTGGTCATATAAGAATGAAAAAAAATTAACTGAAATCGGTTGTCTTCGTACACTATTTCTTATTGTTAATGTAAACTCTTAGTTCTTTCACACTTGAGACAATATCCAGTTACAATAAAAATAAAATAAAACCAAAATATTTATCAGACAAAAGAAAATTATGGAGAATGAGAGATTGTCGTATCCTTTTTAACACATTATGAAAAAATTGAGGTTCTTAATTAAATGAAAATATCAGTGCCTAAATTTAGGGTATAGATGGCGGTTGGCGCTCGCCATCTATACTAAAAGATAGTGGACACAAGCGACATCGTGTATTAAGATGATGGGCACAATAGACGGCGGTTAATGCCCTTATCTATTGTGCTAGCCATATTTTCCGTAAGCCATCTATTGTGCCAGCCATATTTTCTGCAAGTCATCTTTTTTTGCAAGCCATCTATTGTGCTCATGAACTATTCCATCCTTGTTTATTGTTCAAAAAATTCTTGCCCCGTCATGTGCCCCGATCATGACATTTATTGTGCCCCACATCTAAAATAATTTTATTTCATAAAAAAAGAGTTTGTTAGATTTTCCTTTATAACGAATCCTCCAAACTTTCAAACCCAATTCTCCAACTTGAAAATTTTCATTATCCAACCTCTCCCCAAATCTTATTCTTCACCTTCAAAACGTTAACTCCTGTTAAACTAACTCATTTCAACCTTAAACTAATTGTAACTCTGAATATGCATCACCCTTCTCTCAACCCTTAATCTATACTCTATAAAAACTAAAACTTTAATTTTCTTCAAAATTTCGGCAGCATAACAACTATATATTATTATTCCTAAAACTTGTGTTAATCTATACATCTAATAGCAAAATGACATTAATAATAATCACAATGGGACTCCGTCACTCCATAATCTATACTTAATGTACATAATCTTATCTTTTTATACAATCATATCAATTAAGCAATTAAACAACTACTATTTTATAATTAGTAAATGACCACCTATGTCACTTGCCCAGTCCAATCTTACAACATAAATATCTTTTTGCGTGTAGTTATTTAGGTTGTTGAACAACAAATATGGAGATAGGAATATAAATTAATATAAAATAGATTTAACAATTTATACATTACATTGAAATATATAGTAAATGTACCAGTTTTTTGATGTGTGTATTAGTGTTGGTGATAATCTCGCGTATGTACAACTGAACATATAATTCACACTCTACTAACCCTAATTGACCAGGGCACTACAAGAATAATTTCGATTATTATTAGTCCAACAAATTTTACTTATGAAAAAAATATTAAACAAGAAATGCTAGAATCTACTTTACCTTCACACATTTCCATATCAACCAAGCGCGAGTGAGCGAGTGTTTTATTTTCCACATTTGATATGCACTAATACAGTCTACGTGATTCCATATTAGGATAATAAAATAATACTCATTGAATATTATATTATAACATTTTTATATAAAAACTTATTTTTATATAAAAACTTACGTATTTACATGTTTTTGCAAATCTTTATCTATCTCCTTATGATTTAGAGACTTTAGGACATACACCGTATTCTCTGACAGAAGTATGACCACCAAATTTAGTATCCCATGCGATAATTAAACAAACATTTTTATCAACCATTTATGTAAATTAAAAAGAAATTATATTGTTACAAAATTAAATTAACAAACCGTATACGGTGTTGTAAGGAAATATTACTCTTTGATTTTTGTTCTTCATCATGCTCAGCCTATTTGCTAAATACAAACAACTTTCTTCAGTTATGCCTTGAAAATAGGCAAAACTAGCGTGGTCACAAACTAGATAATTACTCAATATAGTTTCATAGTATGATTTTCGTAAAACCTCAAAGTAAATTTAATAATATTATTGATAAGAAACATAGAAATTAAATAAATAATTATTAAATAAATTGTGTTACTTACACTATGTATGTAAACATGGCATAATAGCCAATTTTATTCATCTCCATATATTTGGTGATGTCGTCATGATCAAGAATGTAAAATTGTTCAGACCCGAACAAGTTTGGCAATATGGGAAATTGTATTATCTCTTTTGCGTCATGTTTCTTAGAGCATAACCATACATTGATTTCAACAATGTGGGGGAGCATTGTTCCGTAGGATTGTTTTGATTATTAGGACTCTATTGACAAAATCTTCTTACCATTATTCGATACAGAAGATTGTGACAAATCTTTCTTCGAATGGTCCTTCTTAGAATGGTGAGACATAGAATGCTATGATAAAAGTTTGAAGTATTTGTATAATTATGCATATGAGATAAAAATATATAATTCTAAAATATACATTTATACTTTATTTTGGCAATCGAGGTTATCACCAACGCACGAGGCCATGGAAAGAATGTGTTGATGGCTTGTTCAAGGAATTGCAATTCCTCGCTTATAGGAATAGACAAGTCCAAATTTTCATTGATATGTATAATCATATTAACCATCACCCGCACGTTGTACTTCCCAAGAGGTATGTGACAGCCCGACTTTTTGCCCCTTATTTCAAGATTAGTTTTTTTTTTTTGGGCTTACCGAGAATTCTGGAAGTCGTTTTGATTCTTGTTTAGAGTTAAAAGAATTTAATTAAAGTCTTCTTCGAGGGGTGTGAAGTCGGAATTTGAAAACAATGGGTAAAATGGTCATTTTTAGCCCTAGGGGCATTTTTGTAATTTTTGCCAACTATTTTGTCCTTATATAAAAGGAAAAAATAGAATAAGTGATAGGTTTTGAGTGTTTTTCTAGAATTCATCGCTGCCAATCATTTTTCTCTCGTTTTCTACAATTTTCGACAGCCGCCGACAACCTCTGCCACCCAATCATTGCTCACGAACTTCTGCGCCGATAACCTCTGACGTCCAATCATTCATTGTCGCAGTTTTCGGTGCCTACAGTATCAACACCGACAGATTTTGTTGCATCGGGAAATAGCCGTCGTTAGTCTTCCACCAATCATGAAAGGAGAGAGGGAGCAGCACCCAATCAGCGGCCGCAACAAAGCCTGCCACCGTCACCGCCGCCTGTCCCCTTGTCCCCCACGTGTTCCGACAGCCGCCGCCAGTGTTAGAAATCCTCAGCTTCGTATTGGCTAGTGAATACGAGCCTATCTCCCTGTCTCTTGAGCCTGCGTTCGACCAGCTAGCTAGCGACATGCGTTCCAGGCCTGGAGAATTATTTTTCGTGCATTCGCTCACGTGCCGCCGAACCTTGTCGTCACGCTCTGTCGTCGTTCGTTCTCCGGCCATTATTCTAGCCATGCGCCGCCGTCGGTCGCCGAAAACTTTCTACGAACTTATTTTTGGGCAATTTCAACGCTCTCGATCCATTTTTGTTGGAGAAACTTCTAGAAGCCGCATTTCAGACACTTAGGAGTACCTCTAGTAGGTAACGAGCAAGGTAAAGAGGTTTAACTCTTGTCCTGAACTGTTTTGGTTGAATAAATGCCTGTTAGATAAATTTGAATGTTGCTAGTTAGGTGTATTTATGTACAATTTGATATTATTTGTGAAAATTGTAGCTTTTACTACGTGATACCTGCATATATCTCGGAACCGGGTCGGCTTAGCCGTAAATGGGTTGCCCCGTTGTTATATAAGGGGACAGAATTGGGTAGGCTTATCTCTAGTAGGGATGCCCCAATGTGTGAACCATGAGGGATATGGAAGGCTAAGCCTTCGGGTTACCCCGACATCGTTGTATTTGATTCCCCTAATTGTCTGATTATCCTTCTTTACATTATTTGGCGTTCTTAAGTATGAATTGACTCATTATTTATATCTTGGTGAGTTATAATACTCACTCCCCCCTCCCCCCCTTTTCTTTCTTCTATGGCAACCCACAGGTATGCACGGGCTTTACCAGGATGGCTGATCTGACGTAGTTGAGACCATGAGCATATCGAGTCTTTCTTACGTCATGCATCCTATTTAGTTCTTTCCTTTTCATATATGCATGTTGAGGAACTTGTGTTTTAACGTTTAAATTACTTTTAAAGAACTATGTTTTTCCCTCATTTTGTTAACTTATTTCCTTTGAAGGAGTACTCCGAAACTTTTTGAACTTATGATTTGATGATTTAAACCATTGAGGAATTGATAAATTATTGTGTTTCATTAAATTATTTCAAGGTTATTTAATTCATGCACTTGGGGTAAGGGTTTTCAAGGACCCTAAAGGGTCGGGCCTTTATAGTTGGTATCAAAGCTGAGTTTCAAATTCTTCAAATTGACTCGCATTCTGAGTCTTTGAGTCCCATGGTTTCAGCTGCCGATTACCACCAGGTAAACCGTTTTTTTGTCTATGGAATAAGAATGTATATGAGTTGTTTCTGTTTATGTTTGTATTATTGTGCTCCTTGTGACTGTTATGTTGAGTCCTACTATGCTCGTATCGTGTAGAATGTTACTAGAGTTGGCTAGCGGAGAGGAACTGAGTGGTTCGATTTTTCTTTGCAGCCTTTTACCATGTCTGAATACATCACTCGTAGTTTTACTAGCCGAACTTGTCGGGATCGACGTCGCGTTTCCTGATTACCGGAAAATCCAAGGAGGACTAGGAGGACTAGTCAGCGAGTTCAGCAACTAGCAGCTCCTCAAGGTGTGATGTCAGTAGTTCCTGGGTTGAGTCTGGAGGCTTTGGCGGCCATACAGTTGATGAGTTCAGGGCGCCATTCAGAGGGTGATTCCTGCAATTTAAGCAGCTACCCATAGAGAGAATGGCCCTCAGAGGGAAGTGTTCGATCATATAGAGTGTCATGAGAACCAAAACCTGAGGTGCGCTGTTGCATGGCAGGGCGAAAGCCAGGTATAAAGCTGAAGTCAAAAAGAGATCATCCGGTGACGAACCTTTTGACTGGAAGCAATTTAAGTCTGATTATTATGAAAAATATTTCATTGACGCTGATAGGTAAGAAAGGATCAACAACTTTACCAGTATCAGACAGGGACAGCATATTGTGGCTAAGTATGAGATAAGATTTAACAAGTTTGCCCACATCGCAGAAGAGTTATTCCCTACTATTAAGCAAAAGATAAGGTACTTCGTAAATTGGTTGCATATGGGTCTGCAGGCGAACATCCTACCTTATAAGTTTATACTTTTAGAGAGTGTATCAATTTGGCTAAGACTTTGGAAAGAAAGTATGGAGGTCATGGTTTTCTGTTGAACGGCATAACCAAGGGCACAAGAGGAGATTCGAACCTTACAGGCCATCTTAACACAGTGACCACTATCAGAAGAAACCTTTCTTTCAGCAAGAACAAACCAGGGGAAAGGGTCCACAATTGTACAGATAGAGGCGTGAGCAGCGTAGTTTCCATTATGATAGTCATAACGGTCGTCGTCCTGAGGAACAGCAACATATGGCTGATTTCCTGTCACCTAGGTCTGATTATCAGTAGCCGAGGTTGGAGTCTCAAGTTTTGGATGATTGTAGGCAGTGTGGGAAGAAACACCGGGGGGAGTGTGGCGCCGCACCTCGTGCCTGTTACAAGTGTGGTAAGCCAGGCCATTTTGCAAAGAGCTTTATTCACAAAGGTCGGCAGCAGGTAATTGGGGGCACTTATGGCTAACACACCTACAGGTAGACTGGCACAACAGGAGGATAGAGTCTTTGCTACCACTAGATAGGAGGCCGATGCTAGCGGCCATACAGTTACAGGTACATTACCTATACATGGTCATTTTTCTTACGTTTTGTTTTGATTCTGGTTCGTCCCACTCTTTTATTTCCACACATTTTGTTGCATTTGTTGATTTTAAGTTGGAACCCTTGGGGTTCGAGTTAGTAGTGGCCACCCCAGCGGGAGTGAGCATGACAACTTGCGAAAAGGTTAAACCCTACAAGTTTGTTATAGAGGATAATATTATAGATGTTCCACTTATAAGTTTACCTATGAGTGAATTTGATGTAATAATTGGTATGAAATGGTTATTTGAGAATCATGTTTTGATTGACTGTAGTTGAAAGGAAGTTGTGTTTAGGCCACCATCTAGAAGTAGTTTCAAGTTTAAGGGACAAAAGTCTAGGGAAAGTGGGAGATTCATCTTAGTGTTGAAGGCAAGAAAGTTGTTTTCTGCAGGAGCGTGGGGTTATCTAGCCACAATCTCTAGAGGGAAGGAATCTAAGTTGGCAGTTGGTGCAGTGTCTGTAGTTGGAGAGTTTACTGACGTGTTTCCAGAAGCGTTAGCGTGTTTCCCGCGGCCTCATGAGGTTGATTTTTACATCGATTTAGAACCAGGCACCGTACCTATTTCAAAGGCGCCCTACAGGATGGCTCTAGCGGAGTTAAAGGAACTGAAGGTCCAATTTCACGAACTGATTAACAGTGGGTTTTATAAGACCGAGTGTGTCACCCTGGGGAGCTCCTATTTTGATTGTTAAGAAAAACGACGATTCGTTGCGTTTGTGTATAGATTACCGAGAACTGAACAATGTGACAGTGAAGAACAGATACCCGTTTCAAAAGATTGACGACCTGTTGACCAACTTCAGGGAGCCTCTGTGTTTTCTAAGATAGATTTGTTGTCTGGTTTACATCAGTTGAGGATTGGAGAGGAGGATATTCCCAAAACAGCTTTTAGGTCACGTTATAGACCTATAACTATGAGTTTGTGGTGATTTCCTTTGGTCTAACCAATTCACCTGTAACATTTATGGATATGATGGACAGAGTGTTTAAGGAGTTCCTAGACAAGTTTGTGATCGTTTTTATTGATGGCATATTGATCTACTTTAAGACCAAAACCTATCATGAAGAACATTTGAGGAAAGTGTTGACAGCACTTAGACAGAATCAGTTATATGCAATGTTTTCTAAGTGTGAGTTATGGCTAGGTGAAGTTTCCTGTTTAGAACATGTTGTTTCAAGCAGTGTTATCTCAGTGAATCCTTCTAAGATAGACGCAGTGAGCAGTTGGTGCAGCCCTAATTCGGTTGCAGAGGTACGTAGTTTTCTTGGGTTAGCTAGTTACTGTAGGATCGAAAGGCAACACTAGAGGGGGTGAATAGTGTTTGCTAACTTTTTAGTTCCTTAAAAAAGTAATTTTATGATCTAACCTTTGTTAACAAAAAACACCCAATAAATAAATGTGAGATGCAATAATAAAGTAGCGGAATATAAAAGTTAAGAGAAAGAGAGACACCAAAGTTTTTAAAGTGGTTCGGAA
>JBBMEG010047761.1:0-17511 GCA_037832605.1 Cyclanthera cordifolia
GGAGTTTTTCCACGTAAATTCTTGTGTTTTCTTTTATTGTTTTTCCTTTTAATTTCTCAATTATTTTCTGCTTATTCATGCGGTTATTAGGGTCAGTTTTTCCCAACAGAAACCATATAGAGATAATTTGAATAAATACGCTCTTAAATTTAGAAGATGAAAAAGAAATAGCAAAATTATTATTACACGACACCTAGTTTTATACATCTAAAAAAAACTTTAAAATAATTCACATGACAAGTTTAAAGTGACGTTTTCAATTGTAAAAACAGTACAATATAATAACAATATTTTAATTCAATAGAAAACATAAAAATAATTCCATTTATGAAAATTATAAAAGGTTGATTTATTTATTCTTGTTTTTTATTTTTATTTTTTAATTTTTTTTAAAGGGTAAGAAGATGGGAATGATTATAAAAAATTGGGTCAGAAGGAATAATAATTAAGGTAAAATATTATTTTTGTCTCTGAACTTTCACTCTTAATCTATTTTTGTCCCTAAACTTTAAAAAGTTCAATTTTAGTCTATAAAATTTCAATAGTTAAATTTTAGTTCTTGAACTTTGAGGTTTACTGTATTTCGATCCCTATATTAAAACTTAAAATTGGTTCTTAATTATTATTTTTTAATATTTTTCGTTAATAAAATTATCAACTTCCTTTGTAAATTTTAAAAATGTCTTCACGTTTTATATTTGATTGTATTAAAATGATTAGCATTATTGAATCAATTTCGATAAATATTGACATCAAAATTACTATATGGGTCAATTTTAAGTGTTTTTTAAACTATAAGGATTAAGATTGGATTTTTGAAAGTTCAATGACCAAAATGTAACTAAATTCAAAATTCATGGACTAAAATTAGACTTTTAAAAGTTCATAGATCCAATTGAAACAAAGGTGAAAGTTAGAGATCGAAATTATTTATTACCCAATAACTAATTAGGGAAATGATTATCACAATTTATAATAAAATGAAGAAATTATGACGATATTGTTACTCGTGTTTGTGCCACATTAAATGATCATGAAAAAACATTTCATGTGTTTGAGATACAAAGAATATGATATAAATGAATAAATATCGTGTTTGAAAATAATTAAAAGTGATTATACAAAAATTGAAAATAAATGAAAATGATAATTAATTATACAAGATTTAACTTGATGGTTGAGATGGAAAGACAGAGAATATTTGTTCAAGAAATTAATTATTACAAGTCAGCTATATGTTTTAGTTCAAACATGAGTGTGTATACTATTGATATGGTCCTGAGTAAATTATAGGTGAAAAGTCATTTGAATTATTTAGGAATTTCAGTGTCATTATCTTCTTTGAAAAAAAAAATGGTTCAAATTTATAAAGGATGAATTATGAAATATTTTTAAATGAAACATAAAAACTTCTCAACAGTTGGGAATGAGGTTTTGATAAAGTCGTTTTTCAAGCTATGTCGATATATTCGATGAGTTGTTTAAAACTTCCAAAAGTTCTCATTCTTGATTGTCATCCTATTATTGCTATATTTTGGTGGGGAGATTTTTAGGTCAATAAGTGTATTCATTGGGTCATTTGGAAAATATCGTGTATGCCAAAGAATAGTGTGAGGCCTTGGTTTTTGTGACTTCGAATTATTTAATCGAGCTCTACTTGCAAAGTAGGGTTGGCATTTGCTTAATGAAACCGATTCATTATTGTATCGAGTATTACGTGCCCAATATTACCACTTTTGTAGCTTTCTTGATGTTGAATGCCCAAAAAATGCATCATTTATATGGAAGAGTATTTGTGGGGGTACAGATCTTCTAGTGTAAAAGCGGTTCGTTGGCGAATTGGTAATAGACAGGTTAGTATCTTCTCTTCCAACTAGTAACCTCGGATTCCATCATTAAGACTAATTAGTAGGGAGGGTATTGACCCTCGTTGGTGTATTAATAGCTTGCTTCTATTGAATGGTAGTTGTAATGAGAATTTGTTTCAAATGTTGTTTTATGATGAAGATGTGGCATAAATTATTAAACTATCTAGGCCTCATGGCTCGGAGGATGATTCGATGATGCGATGTTATGATAAATATGGTTTTTTAGTGTCAAATCTGAGTACTGGCTTGCTTTACCAGGGAATAATGTCCTTCTTCTTTGGCGAATGGGGTCCTTCGTCATCGGAGGAAAGTTGTTTGGAGCTTTAATGTGAAGTAAGGTACAATTTTTTAAATTTCGAGAGCACCTTTATAATTTTCTTCCTACAACATTAATCTTATGAGAAGAAAGATTGGTTGTAATCTGAATTGTTCTTTAATTATGCCATAAAAGAAAATGAATCTTCTTTCCACACTATTTGGGAGTGTAAATGGGTTAAAAAAAGCCTAGTGAACTTCTCCATTTTGGGGAATTGGTTTTCCGAATTCAATTTTTAAAGCGTCTGATTTTTTAATTTGGTTATTTGAAAAGCTTGATGTTAATCAGTTGAAGATTTTCTTTATGATGTGTTGGAAGGTGTGGTATGGGCGTAATCCTATTTTGGCTAAGGAGAATAGTGTTTGGTTATTCCTTGTATAACATGAACTTGAGAAATGTTTTGAGATTATTACATGCAATAAATTCAAGATTTTAAAGCCGCTCGTTCATTATTGAGCGAGGTGCAACAGACTAGACATCAGAGTCATATCTTGTCTTCGAAGTGGAGACTCCCTGAGTATGAGAATGTTAAAATTAATATTGATGCAGCTGGATTTATTCAAAATGGTAGGTGTGGTGAGAAATTCTTTTCGGGGAAGCCATGTTTTCTTTTTCAAGCCGCTTTTAGAAGTTTTCAATGCTGAATTAGTTGATGCCTTAGCGATTCAAGAAGGGATGATGTTGGTGATGGATATTGGTTTTGGTCGAGTGAAGGTGGACACTAATAATCAATGCCTTGCAAATTTACTTTGAATGTGTTCCTCTATTATAAATGAGTTAGGAATGATAATGGATGACCGCTTGAATATTGCTGTCAAGATGTCATTTGTGGCTTTCTCATGGTGTGATAGACATACCAATGAGTTAGTCCATTGCCTTGCCCTCTTTGCAGACGTTGAGGGAGTTCACTCACATTATATGGAGGATGTTCCAGACAAGGCTCATAGAGCATATAATCTAGAGCTTTCTCATGTTGTTATCCCCTGCATGGGCAATCTTAAATTCTAATTAGTTTTGCATTGTAATGTTTATATATATATATATAAGTAAATCAATCTTTAACGACGGTGAAAATTATTATTAATTATACAAGATTTGCCTCATATCCTTACAATCTTCCTCCAAATCAATCTTTAAACCTATCAGAAACACCTTCACTTGAGGTTCCTTCTTTGACCCAACGGGTTCCCCATTGCATCCTTCTCCTTTTCAGTTATAGCATTTGACCACCCTTCAGATCTCTTTCCACAAGCTCCATGAAGCTCCCCAAATGACTCAAAAAGAGCAAAAAAAATTCTCACTATAGAGCCTAAAAATCGCACACACTATTGCCTCAAGAGAAGACAGGCTAGAGCTAAAAATCGTACCTTGTGGTGCTCCATAACGCTCACTTAAAGAACTTCGGGGAGTTCTTTATGAAGCCCCAGGATAGCTCGTTTCTCATTAGTAGTTAAAGAAAGAGAGAAAAGCATCCCGCTAGTTAATAAAATACTTAATACAAGTATATAAAATATGTGAACATATTTCTAGAGTTTATAGGGAAATATTATACATTTTTTAAGAAAAAGTAACAAAAAAAATTCTAATAAAGGCCAAATTTAACCTTTTTTAAAAGTATAGTGACTAAAATAGAAAGGTTAGGGAAGCCAAATAGGAACAAACTTGAAGGTTTAAAGACTCAAATTGAACTTTTAAAAATAGAAAGGTTAGGGAAGCCAAATAGGACCAAAATGAAACAAAGGTTTTCGTCTACGCATCAAAATATATTTTACAAAAAATGAACGATAAACAAAACATATAGATGAATTTATTGTAGATAACAATGTATTTTTCTTTTATTTGAGATTATAACAATTAGGAGTAGGAGATCGAACGTGTGACCAGGTGGTCCTTGAGTGTACAAGGATGCAGCTGAACTACTACTCTTTTGGCGTAGATAACAATGTTCTTAACTCAAGGACTTCGACGGAGTGTCAGAGAAACCTATAGATGCTGAAGAGTGGTTGTCCCATATGGAGACATATGAACTGCTCTACAAGACAGCAAGTCAAGTGCGTCGTTTTCGCCCTGCAAGGAAGAACTAAGTCATGATACATGCGAGAGGAGGCGACCAACATATGCAACACCTCTGACCTGGGGGGATTTCAAGAAAATGTTTCATGACATGTACTACACAAGTGCTGACCAGCGAGCCAAGATGCAGAATTCACAAGCATTCAGCAGGGTGATGACACCGTGATTGCGTATGAGCGGAGGTTTAACGATTTGTCTCATTATGCTGAGGTATTGATTTGTGATGATGAGCAAAAGATTGGTTACTTCTTGGCCAGTTTGCACCTTGGTATTCAAGTAGACGTGGATGTGCAAGAGCGACAGATATTTAGGGCTTGTGTCACTCTAGCAAGGAAGTTGGACGAGAAGTCCAGGACTAAAGGGATTGAGTTTAAGTCAACTGAAGATAGCCAAGGCAAAAAGCGGAAGTTTGAGATTACCAGGCATTCTAGGTCTGGAAAGCAGAGCAAGAAACCCTATGACAAGTCTGTAAAGAAACGATGGTTCAGTACCACAAGGAGCCGACAGAGCGTACTTATCGAGAATGCAAAGGTTGTGGAGTGAGACACATCGGACAGTGCGAGTCATGAAAAAGGATGTGCTACAAATGTGGCAAGGAAGGCCACTTTTCCAGGTACTGCACACATAAGGATAGCTCAGAAGTTAAGTCATGTAGAGGGTAGATTGCAACAATCTTTGGTCAAGAGCTCACCAGTCAGCAGACCCCTTCACAAGTACCTTACCTTCTTGGACATTTCACTTTTCATCAGTTGATTATTGGTTCTGTCATTCGTATGTTCTGTTTGTTGTTTGCTTGATAACTGATAGTTTAAGGGGAGGAACCCTTAGGTTCAGTTGTTAGTGGCTACTCTAGTGGGAGTATACGAGTTAGTTTGCAAGTAGGTTAAACATGTAAGCAAGATAGTTTTTGTTGTCCTAAGTTGACTTTTGAGGACGAAAGTTCTTTTAAGGAGGGAAGATTGTAACGACCCGAGAATTTTGATTCTTTTAAAAATATTTATGTTTTATTTAATCAGAAAATTCAAGGACTAATATGGATAAAATTGCCCTTCAAAAAGAGTTTATTGGACTTAAGGATTAAGAGCAAAAAGGTCTTTTCAAGGACATTAGGTTAAAATTACAATTGTAGTGAAGTAGGGCAATTTGGTAATTTTACCGCTAAAGGAAAAAATAGAGAAAATGACAAAATAGCACTTTTTCCATAAATACCTAATGATTGGGTACAATTAAACCCTAATCATTTATTCATAATTCCACAATCATTCGTCGTTAAAGTATAGATCCCGAGACGTAAAAATTCGTGCAGCCGTCGTCGTCAGACGTCAATTTTAGTGCAAATCGCCGTTGTAGACTGACTCACCAACCTAGGAACGCCACATGTCATTCTACCAGACGTCGTGTTAGCGCTGGCGCCCACAACCACCAATCAACGCTCGCCTTCCTAAGTTGCTTGCTAGCCAACATAATTGACCAAGCAACTTTCTTAGAACCGTTTCGGCTCCGATACCAATTATCACGGTCGTACTTCGCTGAGTGGCAAAGAGAGCGTGTCAGGCCCGTTCTAACACACGAACAGGCTTCATGGGAAAATTTCGGATAGTCGGTGACATGAATGGGCTCTCACGGGAACCTTCATCTTGGGTCTCGGTAAAAACATTTTGAAAAAAAGATTTTAGAAAATATTTTGAAAGGTTATATGCCTCGAGCAGTTTACAGGAATTTAGACCAAAGCTTTCAACATATAACTTGGTGGGAGTTCACTACCTCCTATAGTACATTTTGGGCCATTTTTGATGTGGCAGGCTTGCATATCAAAATGACGAGGAAGCATATGGGGTGTCTCGACACATGTCGCGACACACAAAAGACAAGGGCCAAGGGCTAAAGGCATATGGAAAGCCTACACTAGAAAGCATAATGACGAGGGGTTGCAAAGACATACGGCCATGGGCAACAAGCCTTGACAAGCAGACATGAGGTGTCAAGGCATATGACCATGGACGGCCATGGGCAACACGCCCTGGATAAGCCTGGACAAGCATGACTGTGACATCCTCCCCAACTTAATTGGTTGACGTCCCCGTCAACCGACTATTCTCAAAAGCAGCAATATGGGTCGCAGCCGACTTCATGTCTTCAACTCGCTCCCAACTTATCTCAGCATCTGGGAGTCTTTTCCATTTCATAAAGAACTCCTGGATGTTGCATCTTGAAGAACCAACTCTACGAGTCCTTTCAGCTATGACTTCTTCCACTTGCTTCTCCGTGGTATCTTTCATGATGACTTGAGGTCTCGACACTTTGTTGTGGTCAATGTCGTTTCGGCCTAGATGGTACAGCTCCAAGTTGCTGACGTGGATCATCGGGTGAATCTTCATCCATGAAGGCACGCTGACTCGATAAGAGGTTTTCTCGACCTTCTCTATCACCTCAGTGAGTCACTCATACTTTTGCATGAGGTGTTGGTCTCGATTGCCTCGAAAGAAAATTTGTTCCGGTCTTAATTTTATCAGGACTTGGTCTCCTATTTGGAAATCCAAGGGCGGCGCTTCTTGTCAGCCCATTTGTTCATGTGTTTGGACACTTTCTCCAATAAGCTCGTGTGACTTATGCGGACTGCTTCCATTCCTTCGTAAAATTATACGCCTGAGGGCTTTTCCCCACATACATGTGGTCAATGGTATGGGGCATCAGAGGTTGCCTTCCACAAACTACCTCGAAAGGGGTTTTGCTTGTTGATGAGCTCTTTTAGCAGTTGAAGCTGAATTGAGCTACATCCAGCATATCGACCCAATTTTTATGTCTCGTGTCGATGAAATGCATATATTCTTTGAGCATACTATTGAATCGTTCAGTTTGACCATCCATCTGTGGGTGATAGCTAGAGGAGATATTTAGATTTGAACCTAAGAGCCGAAATAACTCCGTCCAGAACGATTCAGTAAAGCGGCCATCCCGATCACTTACAATACTTTCAATGACTCCCCACAAACTTAACCACATTTTTAAAAAATAACTGGACTGTCATCTCAGAGAAGCATGTTCAAGGAGTGGGGACGAAGGTCACGTAATTAGAAAATCGATCAATGATCACCAGAATGGCCTTATATTCTCCTACCTTCGGCAGATGGGTAATGAAGTCAAGGGAGATGCTCTCCCAAGGTCTTGTAGGCACAGGCAGGGGTTCTAGCAACCCTGCTATTTTATATCTTTTGACTTTGTCTTGTTGACTGACGAGACAAGTCTTTGTAAATTGCATAATGTCTTCGCGAAGGTTCGACCAATAATACCCCCGTTACAGTAACGTGTACATCCTTTTGCCAATCTGTGTGTCCCGCCCATATGGTGTTGTGGCATTCTTCCAGTAACACCTTTATGAGGTTTCCAGATCGGGGCACATACAATCTGCTCCCTTTTATAAAGAGGAGGTCGTCTTCAACCCAAAATTGGCGAGTCTTCCCTTGTTTTGCTAGCTTAATGATGATTTGAGATACCGGGTCGTTATGCAGGAGTTCTCGTATCATTTCCCGTATAAAACCATTAAGCCTACTAGCTTGTAGTTGAGCTAACAAGCACATGCCCACATGTTCACTTTTTTGACTCAGGGCGTCGACTGCTTGATTTGCCCGCCCAGGTTTATGTTCAAATTGGAAATCAAATTCTGCTAGGTAATCCTGCCATTGAGCTTGCTTCGATGACAACCTGGGCTGGTTGAAGAAGTGGCAGATGGAACTATTATCGGTCCGGACGATGAACTTGGCCCCTAAGAGATACTGTCTTCAGGCTCTTAGACAGTGGACCACGGCTAACATTTCTTTCTCGGAGGCAACATACCTCTTTTCTGCATCATTCAGTTTTCTGCTCTTGTATGTGATTGGGTGACCATTTTGAAGAAGGATGTCACCCAAAGAAAATTTAGAGGCGTCGGTTTCGACCTCAAAGGGTTTGGTAACATCGGCGATTCCAAGAACTGGCCCTTCCATCATGGCGTTCTTCAAGTTTTCGAAAGTTGTTGGGCAATCTGGAATCCAATTCCACTTAAGCTCTTTCTTTATGAGATAGGTCAAGGGTCTAGTCCGCCTTGAAAATCCTTCAACGAATCGCCTATAGTAATTGACAAATCTAAGGAAGGAACGTAGTTCTATGACAGCAGTCGGTATCTTCCAGTCTCGAATAGCCTTGACATTTCCATCCTCCATACCTATCTTCCCACATTCGATCACATGCCCTAAAAAGTTTATACGTTCCTAGGCAAATGAGCATTTTTCTCTCTTAACATACAACTTATTTCTTTTCAGCTTCTCGAAGACCAGTTGCAGATGCATCTCGTGTTCCTCCATGGTTGATCTATAGACCACGATGTCGTCAAGGTAAATTACCACGAACTTGTCAAGATATTCATGGAATACTTGATTCATGAGAGTGCAAAAAGTAGTTGGGGCATTGGTGAGACCAAAGGGCATTACCAGGAATTCGAATGCTCCATATCTGGTCACACATGTCTTTTTTTGTTCATCCCCTTCTGGAATGCAGACTTGGTAATAACCTAAAAAAGCAAGTCTAGTTTAGAAAAGTATTTTGCACCATGGAGGCTATCAAATAAGTCAGTTATTATCGGTAATGGATATTTTTTACGGACACTGATCTTGTTTAGAGCTTGATAGTCGATACATTGGCGAGGGCTACCATCTTTTTTCTTCTGAGGCTCAAAAAAGGGCTTTTGCGGGCCGAATGAATCCAACGCTTAAGAGGTCTTCTAGTTGCTCACGAAGCTCGACCAATTCAGGAGGATCCATCCTATAGGCGCTTTTGGCAGGGGGTTTGGTCCTCGGTAATAATTCGATCTCATGATCAATCCTTCTATGGGGAGATAGAGCCTTCGGTAATGCGTCGGGCATGACATCACGATATCTCTCTAGAACACGTTGAATTCCTACAGGGATCACTTCTTTGGCGACGACTTTTTCCACCATTGGGATGGCCATAAACGTTGGTTCGTTATGAGCGAGCTCTCTTTTCAGTTGAAGGGCCGAGATCATCTTTGCGTCGTTTAATTGTTTGATAGAGGCTTGGATGACAGTTGAACTTGAGGCCGTGATGACTAAGCATTTGGCAGGAGGCATCGAGATGACTTTGTATTCCAGAAGGAACTCCATCCCTAGGACGACGTCAAAGTCATCCATCTTGACGATCACGAAGTCCATCTGTCCTTCCCAATCCCTAATTTTTAATGCAGCTATTCTAGCCACGCCCACGATGGGTAACACGGCCGAATTGACGGCTTTCATTCTCCCCGTGTCTCGGTCCCATGATAGGTTTAATCGACGAATCTCGCTTTCAGCCATAAAATTGTGGGTGGCTCTAGAGTCGACCATGGTACTCTTTGTTGACCTTCGATTGACCCATGCGTCAATGTACATGAGTCCACGTTCTAAGAACTCCTCAGATTGGCTCATTTTGTTTTGTAGACTAGATAAAAACTTAAGGGCTCCCATACGAGAGTTGTCGTCTTCTTCTTTTTGTGGCGTACTTGATTCGGCAGGTCTAGTGGTTGTCTCAGCATTAGTGTCAAATGTGGCTTGGAAGGCTTGAAGGGCCGTTTTTTTCGGACACTCGAATGTTCGATGTGTCCCCTTGCATATTAGACAGCCTAAGGGTCGATATGGCCCTCGCCCTTGGTACCCTCCCCTAGGTTGGAAGGATCTCCGATCCTCGCTATTTGGCTTATCTCTGCCGCCGCCTTTAGGTGAAATGAAGCGGGTTGCGCTCTTAGTGTTGTTCGGGGGATGAAGATTCTTTCTTGTATCTTGAGGTGAGTTGACATTCAAATGGTACAGACGTTCCCCCCCCTGCATAAGCGGCCGAAAGGTCTTGAACTCTTTGTTCGTATAGTTTCGATTTCGCCCACGACTTCAATCCTTCGACAAAACAGAAAACTTTGTCTTTCTCGGATATATCGCGTATGTCCAACATTAATGCTGAGAACTGTTTGACATAGTCTCGAATACTGTCGATTTGTTTTAGCTCTCTTATCTTGCGCCTCGATATAATTTCAACGTTTTCGGGGAAAAATTGTGATCGAAGCTCTTGCTTAAATTTTTCCCATGACTCAATGGACACCTACCTTGTTCGATGTCCATGAACCTAGATGTCCACCAAAGTTTTGCATCATCAGCTAGATGCATGGTTGCCAGGGTAATTTTAGACTCGTCGGACGACGTGTTCGTGGCTTGAAAGTATTGTTCCAAATCGAATATGAAACATCGTAAAAGGGTTTTGGCTCCGGGACTTTTACCTTGTTCAGCTGAACTATGCCCTCGTTTGGGCCATGGTTCCCCACCGCTTTCATGGTGATGTTCAACTTACCGTTTAGATCTTCAATTTGAGCTTTGAGGTGGTCAAGTGTGACCTTAACATCCTCCAAAAGGTTAGTGACCATTTGAATTATCGTCTTCTAGGAGTTGTCTAGGACATCGACACGCTCCTCCATATAGGCGAGAGAGCCCGTCGAACTGTCCCCTCACTCGAAAGCGGTGGGACGAGAAACTTTCTCTTCGAGGGACTCGACCCTCAACATCTTGTTTATGATGCCTTATATGATATATTTTAGTTCGTTTCTGCATGATTCCCTAGTTTTTTTATGTTCGTAATTGCCCCATGTGTTAATCAAGGTAGTTCAACATGTTAGTCCCGAGATTATTATGTTGCGCCTAGGATTGATTCTTGAGAGTTAGGATGTCTCGTATGTTATAGTTATACAACTTCGTATTGAATGCCATTTGTTTCAATTATTAAGATAGTTCCAGCATGTCTAGTTGTGAGTTCCATGTGATAGGTTTGTGTTGGTTGTCCCAAAGGGAGCTGAGCTTGTTTACCGAGTACTGTGTTCTTAGTTAGGAGTTCCAAAGGGAACCGTTGAGATTAACCGAGTTAAGGGTCCCAAAGGGGACATAATTTTATAAAGCACGAGCTATGGTTAGGTCAGACATGTCTTGGTCGTTAGACTCGGATAAGGGATTAGTTCAAGTGTCGGGCGATGAGGAAGATATTCCTACTTCACGGTTCTGTTAGGGATCGGAGGGCCACTCGATTAGCCATACCTACTCAGTGTTCGCTTGACTTTTCCTAGGTGCTATGCTAGAAGTGTGAGTCGGGAGATATCCCATTGTAGAGGGTACTTGATCTATCCTTTCGCGCGAGTGTTCGAAGTCTGGCGACAACCAAATTTTTTCGGCTCGCCGAGGTGCTCTCACACTAGTATAGGTTATCAAGTTTAAAGTTAGAGTTTTGTGAATAAAGATAAAGATGGAGTTTAAAGATAAAGATGAAGTTTAAAGATAAAGCTTTGAGTTTCAAATGAGATAAAGATTGAGATAAAGTTAAGTTGAGACATTTATATAATCACGTTACTTCGTGTTTCTCTGATTATTTATACGTTCTTGTTAGATCTTGTGCTGGGATCCCTTACTGAGTTTTCGCAAACTCACACTTTTTCATTGTGGAATCCTTCTAGGTACTTACAGGTGAACCGGGATGGTTGAGCAAAAGCTGATGTGACCATGAGCATAGCTGCACTAGAGTTTTTAATGCTTATTTTCGAGTTTATAGTTTGACTTATCGTTTAAAGCATGAACCTTGTTTTGAGACATGTCTAGTGTAGGTTCTCGTATTATTTTATTGTTTTACGAGTACCCTTAAACTCTGTTTATGTTTTCTATTTTATTTCAATAAATGTAATTGTTCTTTTAACATGTCTCTGGAGTTATTAAATGTTTATTCATGCATAAGTGGTTATGGCCCCGGGTTCGACTCCGTGTTGGGTCAGATCCTTACAATAACTATATAGGTAAATACTTTAGAATTTTCCTACTTTTGTAATTATTTTGAGAGGATAGTGTCACGATCTTGTTTGTCCAATGCGTGTTGCACATGACCACATGAACCTCTAGACCCCATTTTCATCGTGCTTTTATGTTATTTTGTTATTATTGCATGTTAGGATAGTTTCCTTCATTTTTTTTAGATTTTGACTCCTCGCCATTTTCATATGCAATGGCGTCACACCAACTATGGTCCAAAATGTACTATAGGGGTACTGACTCTTGAAGCTTCCATCCTACCAAGTTATTATATGATGAATGCAAGTTAGTTGTTGCGTCCCTTATTGCATCTTGTCATATACTTTTAAAAGACAAAACGTATTTCAAAACGTTTTTCTCTCTCTTCGAAAACCTTTTCTCGAGGTCCGTGGGGGAGGTTGGCCCTGTCGTGCCACACTCTCTGCGATTTTCTTTTGACTGACTTGCTCGCCGGGTTAGAGCAGGTGCCTCACGATCGCTTTGCAACGACAATGAAGTTGGATCGTGACAGATAGCTCACCCAATACAACTTCCATTATTGAAATAATCAATGTACCCGTTTTTTGGAATAATAATGGACCGTTTGGTTTAATAGTTTTTGATGTAAGAATATAAAAAAAAAACCCGAAACATTCCTAATATATAAATATTAACAAAAAATAGATTGGTATTTAAGTTGGATGTGAAAATTAATTTACATGTGAAATATGAAGTAAAAATATTGTGATATCTATGAAAGTAGTTTTTATTGTTAATATAATACAAATTTTTACAATCAAATGAGGATGAGACAAAAGAATGATAAAATAAATCTAATTCTTATGGAAACCAAAACAAAAATCCAACCGAATGAAAATTGAACAAATAATTTTGTCATTCATCAAATATTATTTTGGGCCAAATTATTAAAAAAAGTAAAGATATTAATTTTTTTTTTTCTTTTTGAAAATACTAATTTTTTTTTTTTTTAAGTACACTAAACATATTGATTTAGTTATTGGTTTGATCCAAAATTAATAAAAAAAAAAACCAAAATACTTAGAAACCCGAAATCACACATAATTATTATGTCAAACAAATTAAATTGTAAAAAAAAAAAAAAAAAGGGTTAAAATCAATTAATTATTAAAAAGAAAAAAAGAAAAATGAATATCATTTCTTCAAAAGTTAGAACGCTCGAGTTAGAGTGCATCTTGCTCTACTCCACCGTAAAACCCTAGCGACCAACTGAAGACACTCACAGCATCTTAACCACCGTTCTACTCCGATCTCCACATCTTCAACAATGGCATCCATGATGGTAAGCACTCACACCCAAACACAAACTCTCACGTTCTTCCTTTATTTTTCTCATGCGTGATTTGCAGTTTTCTTCATTTCCTTCACCATATCTGACTCTGTGTATGCGGCGGAGTTGTACAGCAACCTCAGATCATACTTCTGAAAGAGGGTACGGACACTTCTCAAGGCAAGGCGCAGTTGGTGAGCAACATCAATGCCTGCACGGCGGTGGCGGATGTCGTGCGTACCACCCTGGGACCTAGAGGTATGGACAAGCTCATTCACGACGATAAGGGAAATGTTACCATTTCTAACGACGGTGCTACCATTATGAAGCTTCTTGATATTGTTCACCCTGCCGCTAAGATCCTTGTGGACATCGCCAAGTCGCAGGACTCCGAGGTATTGGCCTCCTCTGTTTGATGCTCTTTCTAGTTTATAGCATTTGTTGGTTATGCAGGTGGAACCATTTCTGTCGATTCCCCACTTCGTGTTTGTTTTGACATAGATATGTCGGGATGATTTGTTAATTTTGAATTTATGTTTTTCTGTTTTCTTTTTCTTGGTACGTGGTTTCTCAATTTGAAATTTGTTATTTTTCAAAGTTGTGTAATTTCCAGCACTTGTTCTGTCCATTATATGAACTTCTGAAATTGAGCTTCTGTATAATAGATATTTATTAACAAATTGCATCATGGATGAAATTGTGGATTAATGGAAGGGAAAAAGCTGTCTTTTGAACCTTGTACCTATGTGGAAAGGATTTGTGAAATAGATTGGCTTGTTTAAGGAATCTCTTTTCAGTTTGGAATTTGGATTATTAACAGCCATTCTACCTCTTACTAAACTTTTTCTCACCTAAATTCTTATTACAAAACTCCTCTGCTTCTCCCATGATGGCGGCTCCTTCAGCTTTGGGGAAGGAGGTGAGGTAATTTAAGACATACCCCTCGCACGGAACCCCAACGACCTCTTTCCCGCAAGACAACGTCCGTACTCCATACCAATTTTCTCTCGAGCGAACCATAAGGCACTGCACCCAGCTCTCCTCCTCCTTCAGTGTCGTGCCCGAGCACCAAGGAGGGGGAGCGATGCTTTCCTCCAGTGATGTATCTTCTCTTCATTGTTTCGTCTCTCTTTTTTCAGCATCTCCGACTTGTAACCCCAGCCCATGATGCTTTATCTTCTCACTTCGCCATCTTTATCGATGTCTCTTTTCCATCTTGAAACTTTGCTAGAAAAGAGCATCACTGACAATGCTAAGTTTCCATCTCTCCTTCCGTACCACAAGCCCTCTAGCCAATAGCTCTAATCAAACATCGTTGGACACCCCTCTGCGTTTTCTGCCTCATCTACACGTCTGCTTCGGCACAACACCTCCACATGCACAACATTTTCACAGACAACACCTCCTCATTGGAGCAACCAATTTTTCTTCTCCTATGATGCTTTGGGAGGGACACATACACTTTCCTTCAGCCACGTGCTTCTATTATGGAGCTCACTGGTGCAACACCTCTACCTCTTGGCATTTTCTTCTTCATTGCCGCTTATGTTTGTATCTTTTTCTCTCAACACTCATGTCACAGTACTGCTCCCTCTGCTGATGCTTTTGACAAATATCGGTTTCTCTCGACAATCTTTGATGATTACATCTTCAGCACCCTGTGGGCTTTTTCTTTCTTCACCGGACGACAACCGGTGCTGATTCTCGTTATTTGGGCATTTTATCAAGAATTAATCAGTGGCAAGTTTTGATTATTCTTGTGTAGATGCCCATGTAATTTAGCCCACCCAGTTGGCTTCATCCCTCTCCATCCCCTAATATCTTCTTTTTTGATTCTATCGTATACAGTTTGTGCACTTTTTTAACAATCTAGGAAATGGTTTTATTTCCTACAAAATAACATTGCATTATGGAAGTGTGAATTTGATTCCTCATCTCACGTTCAGCAAGGGGGCTTGAAAAGAGAAGATGTGAGTTTTTCTTAGAAATCAATTTCATTCTCTATTGCAACAGGTAAGTAGAGCAGGCTTTGGGAGCTCGTTGAACATTGTTTATTATTATTTTTTTTCTAATCTATTTTCTGGATCTGTCTATTCTGTAATGCAAAATCAAGATTTTTCTGTAAAGATTGTTGAGTTGCTTCACATATTTCAGTTCAAGAAGCTGAAGATTGAAGAATCAGCTTCCCTATGTTTGATTATTTTTATTATCTTTGTTCAAGAAGCTGCAATTTAATAAGCTCAAGTAAATCTTTTGTTTCCTATCGTAAAAATCTAACTTCTAGCATAAATAGTGATACATCAGAACCTTCAAAGAGGTTTTTGGATAATATTCCTTCTGTGCTCCCTATTACCATGCTAGCCAAAATGGAAGTGTGAAACTGAGGTTGAATTAATCTTTTTTATAAGATTTTATTTGGTCAAGTTTTTTGTTGTTGCTCTTATGTCCTGCCATGATAAAGAAAAAGAAAAAGGAAAAAAAGAACTTTATATTTAAAAACACATGGGAATTTCACCTATGACGTAACTTATTCATATTGTCTTTCAGGTTGGTGACGGGACAACGACAGTTGTTCTTCTGGCTGCTGAGTTTTTGAAAGAGGCCAAACCTTTTATAGAGGATGGAGTCCACTCTCAGAATTTAATACGAAGCTATCGGACTGCAAGCCATTTGGTCTGTGATTTTAGTTTCCGTTACTGTTATATTTATGGGTTGAATGTTCATCCTTATCCTAACTCCCCTGTCCGGGTTTTTATATAGGCAATTGAGAAAGTAAAAGAGTTGGCAACCAGTATAGAGGGGAAGAGCTTGGACGAAAAGAAAAGTTTGTTGGCTAAATGTGCTGCTACAACTCTTTCCTCTAAGCTTATTGGTGGAGAAAAAGATTTCTTTGCATCAATGGTCGTTGATTCTGTTATTGCAATTGGCGATGAAGATAGGCTAAATATGATTGGTATAAAGAAGGCATGTATACCTCATTTATTTCTTCTACATTCTTCGTTATTTGGCTCCATCACGTAGCTCACATGTATCAGTGGGTCATAAATCATTCTGCTGTGCAGTATTATAGTTTATGTTTGAACTTTTCTGAACCGAAGATGCTTGCTAAATTTTCAACTTCGAAAGATCACATGACGTGGGATAGCGATTGAATACTTATGAATTATATTGTATTTCTCTTAATGAAAAAAACCCTACTGTGTTGTTGAACTTCCTTCTTAAAAAACCATTCGACCACTATCTGGATTTAAACAGCGTGATAACATCAAAGTTATTTACTTATAAATAAGTTTTTGGTTTTGATTATTATTATTTTTCATTAAATTTCACCGTGAGACAATTCTAATGACCGGCTGGCTCATTTACTAATTGTTTTGCACCGTTGAAACTTTGATGTGGCTTTTCAGGTTCCTGGAGGGACTATGCGTGACTCCTTCCTTGTAAATGGCGTTGCCTTCAAGAAGACATTTTCTTATGCAGGGTTTGAACAGCAGCCAAAGAAGTTTTCAAATCCTAAGTTACTCTTACTAAATATTGAATTGGAACTGAAATCAGAGAAAGAAAATGCAGAAATACGGTAGGATTCAGTTATAAGACAGTTCCCTTTCTTTTATGCCTTTCTAACCTTCCAGAAACTCGATTGTTTTGTAGGCTCTCTGATCCATCACAGTATCAGTCCATTGTTGATGCAGAGTGGAATATTATATACGAAAAATTAGACAAATGCGTTGAGAGTGGAGCCAAAGTTGTTCTTTCACGTTTGGCTATTGGTGATCTTGCTACGCAGGTTATTTTTGTCTAATCTCACGATGATTGCATCTCCAGTATTCTTGATAGCTAGAAAAGACCCAAGTCAAATAAAATTCTAGACAATGGCTATTATGAAGGAAGTAACTGAAAGTGGGAAAGCTTTCATTGACCTTTGAAAAAGCTTTTTTTAACTATGGATAGTATTTTGTTTATAACTTTTCATTCATCAATGAAAGTTTCTTGTTTTCTATAAATAAATAGTGGCTATTTTTATTAAGGAAATTGATAGAATCTATCAAAGGGTCCCCTCTCTTTAAGAGTCAATGATCAATTTGTATATCCAATTATGTGGAAAAG
>JBBMEG010047822.1:0-17484 GCA_037832605.1 Cyclanthera cordifolia
ATATTTTAATTTATAATGCAAAGTTAGGATTCTTTTAGATGTGTAGTGTTATATATATATATATATATTTTTTTTTTTTTTTTTTTTTTATTTTTTTATTTTTTTTTTTTTTATGTCACATTTTTTAAATTGTTGTTTACTTATTTATAACTACCAACTAATGGAGCTCGACAATCTTCCTTTGGTTCAACAGAATTTATAACAAATTACTCGAACCTCTTTTTCTCTAAGATATATTTGCATTAAATAATTGAATTGAACTATGTTTGAAGTTAACGGCAGCTACCAACCTATATGATTTGATTCACGATTAAGTAACTTTCTGAATACTATGAACTAGATGTCATAGTCATGCTTTCATGTTATTTTGTCATTTTTTAATAGTTTTCTTCATTTTATTCTAATTATTGACTCTCGCCATTTTTATAAACAAGAACATCACATCAATTATGTGTCAAAATATATTATGGGAAAGGTATTACTTATTGAAACTTCATTCCTATCAAATTATATGATGAATGTAATATAGTTGAAGTGGTTCTTATTATATCTGGTCATATACTCTTTCTATTATCAAATATTATTTCTTTCTTTTTCAAAAACTTTTTCACGATACTTGTGATAGAGGTTGTACCAGTCGTACCACGAGCTTTGATTTTTGTTCGACTAACTTGCTCTATCACGAGAAACTAGACAATTCATCGCCTTTGAAGTGTGAATATGATACTAGACAATCATGTACTTGATTGTCAGGAGTTGCTAAGTAATGAGTTCTACTTGAGACTAAAATGGAATCAAATTTTTATGAGCAAAACTTATCAATTTCCTAAAAAGTAACTAGTACACACTCCACTTTATTTGTGTAGATTATAATATGGCACATAATTATTTATAAAAAATAATGATTTGACTCGTAACAGAGAAATGATAAAGCACATTATTATCCACATAAATAAATCGAGGAGTTCGAACAAATACTTGTTTAGTAATAGATAAGTTTTTCTTTTTAACTTTTATTTGCCCCTCGTGAAAAGCAACAAAGCAATAAAAGATGAATAATTAAGAAAGAAATAAAACCCTAATTAATTGAGGAAAGTGGGATTCCCCTTTTAGCTTCTCTTGTTTTAATTCCAAGCCTCAAAGAGAATTAACTTTGATGAAAATGCGCAGAGCACCTTTTCTTTCAACAATTTGGACGGTTCAGCTTTTCCCAAAAGGAGGCTTTGGGTTAATGGTATCATCTCAATTACCTATTTTTATGGACAGACATGAAAATATAAAGATCACAAAATTCCATGTCTTGTTCAAGATTTGTTCCTAATTTTTTATTTCTTGTTTGCCCATTAATTACAAACCCCACATGGAATGCATTTCTTCTTCTACATTTCTTTTTTCTTATATACAAGTCTTCACCAAACTGCTTTACTCTATATATAGTTAGTTTTAATTATATAAAAAAGGATAGATTATAAATTTAGTCTATTTGAACAAAGTTAGAGTTTAATCTTCTATGATTTAAAAATCTAGACTTTAGTTCTTATTAGTTTTAAAAAATCTACGATTAGTATATATAGTTTGAAAAATTAGAATTTAATCTCTAAGATTTGATAAAATCTAAAAATAGCCGTCGTACGTAATTGTTGGTGAATAAAATGCGTATAAGATTTGACAAATAATTGATATTGGACAAAAAATACATAATTCATATATCACATTTACGTACTTAATTTGCCTACGATTTACAAATAACATGGATTATTTTTTAAGTTTTATCAAAACTAAATTTTTTTTTTCTTCAAACCATAGAGACTAAATTTTATATTTCTCCAAACTATAGGCTTCAAACCATAGGACTAAAGTCTTGATTTTTAAACCATAGGGACAAAACTCTAACTTACATGAAACCGCAGGGACTAAATTTATAATTTCCGTTAAAAGAACATATTTTTTTAATTTAGAAATAAAAAATACTTTTCATTACATGATATGCAACGTTCCAAGTCTAAGATTTTGAACAAAGTTTAAAATTTGAATTCTTATCCCTCACAAGCCCCAAAACATGAAGATGTATTCCCTGAAGATACTGGCTTTGAGATTTATCTATAACATTAATTTGTACACATTTCCTATGTCTTCATTACTTCATGTCTCTCAATGTCTGGCCTAGAGATCGACGTGTTTACTCTGGGTATAGTGAAGCGAAACTTCGACTTCCCAATCAAAAAAAAAAACCTAAAATTCCCTGTGAATCACACACTGACAGAGATATATATACACACACATACCTTGAATCCTTTTTAGATATGGAAACTATATTCTTACATATCAATACTAAGTCATTTCATTATATTTGTCTTTACTCACGTGCTTTTAAGAAAAATTTCAAGAGGTTAGCTGACATATGATTGCATAAAGTCAAGCATGAGTAAATTTGAATCATATAATTGAGCAACTGAAAAAGACAATCACTTATGTTAGTAAGAGGGGGACTATGATCCTATCTCTATATTCTTTTTTTTTTAACATGCGACTTACACATATCTTTGAGGTTCATCGCTTGGATATGTGGTTATGGTTTATGGTGTAATATGATATTTGAATTTACAACCTTTTGAAGTAGTCAAAGCTGCATTCTTGCTCGACTACGCTGGTGTAGGCTAGTTTCATATATTAGTTAGGATTTTAGATTTTTGTGAACTTAGAGATTTAAGAAATGTTTTATAAGTTAAATTTAGACCATATTATAGCCTTGGAATTTCACATAGAATGCTCTTCTTCTTCGTCTCTTGGGTTTGGATTTCAATACATTTTATTTTATCTTGCTGCATGTGTGTGAAATAAAATGTATTAATTGGAATCCAAAATTTTATCTCAACATCACGTGTTTTAAAGAAGACAAAATTTTATTCATTTCAACACTGCATGAGTATGAAATCAAAATTCAATTTGCTTGGTGGTGGCGGAAATCACTTTGGAAGTGGTGAAAATTAATTCGCAAGCAATGAGACTAGCCAAACCATTGTAGTGACGGTGAAACCCATCATAAAATTCAGAGGTAGCTTGAATCCAGTGAATTAGTTAGCTGAATCACAAAATCATTATGAAACTCTTCACCTCCAAACATTGAATCCCATTTGATCTTACACTCTTTGAGCACTGGAGACGTTGTAGCTAGTCAGATTAAATTAGGGTTTTTTTAATCTTGCTGATGTCATACTATCTTGAATCGTTCAACCACCGATCAACTCAAAGTGTTATTTTAATGAATTGGAGTAAATTTAATTATATCAACCAACATAAATCATGCACGTAACCAAGATTTGACATCTCAAACATCCTTTTCATCTCAATTTTTGAATGTGGTAGCATTCAAATTTGATAATCATTTCCACTCACTAGCACATCGTCAAAGAGTTGTGTTTAGAGTTGTTACCAACCTTAACATAAAGTATTGTTTTACACGTAATCTTCTTGGAACCTTTAAAATGCAAGTAAGGATTATTCTTACTAAACCAAGCAATAGGTGTCTATTTTAATCGATAGAGAGTCTTCAACATATGGTGTAATTTTTCTCTTTGAACGTTATCCATGAACCATATATTAAGGTTGTTCACATAAATCTCCTCTCCAAGATTGCAATTTAAAAAATTTGGATGAAATATTTTCCACCCCAAGTGTACAATTAAAGCAATAATCAATCATATTGTGTTATATATAGTGTAATTGAAATAAAAATATCTCCATAACCAATTCTAGGTTACTTCGCGAACTCTACTTAATATTTGTTGATTGAACTATCAAAATTATACTTCACTTTAAACACTCATTTCACACACAAATGTGTTCTTTCTTTGTTCTTGATCCACAATAACAAGATTACAACTTTGATATACATTAGCGAGTTATCTAATCTTGTAATTCATAGCATTACTGGTTTCATCAACACAGTAATCATTATTTGAAAGAATATCTTGATCAATAGTATGAATTGAATCAAAAGAAGATTCATTTTGTTCTAAAACTTTAAAATATGAGAATAAATCTCTCACGGTAAATTTCTTCTCAAAATTTCAATAAAATTTTCATCAGCAATGACTTCACGACTTAAAATAATTTTTTATCTTCTTAATTTAAAAAAAAAAAAAATCCTTTTGAATCAGCGAAATAGTCAATAAATAGTACTCCTTTAGTTTGAATTTCTTAATAGAAGGAACAAAAGAGTAACATATAAATTTAAAAAAATTCAAATTTTTAACATAAGATTTTTTACCCAACCAAGCTTCATAAGGAATCTTTCCCTTAGTGACCTAGTATATATACAGTCTATTGAGGAACTAATGGTTGTGCTTACAACTTCTGCCTAAAACTGCTTTGGTAATTTCTTTATAGAGAGAAGACATCTTGTCATCTCCATCATATTTTTATTTTTCCTTTCTGATACATCATTTTAATGTGGTGTATAAGTAATGGGTAGTTAATACTAGATTTTCAAGATTTCACAAAACTTGTCAAATTGCTTGGAAGTATTCATCTCGTTATCTATTCTCAAAGTTCAATTTCATTGTTTGGATTTATGGACTATGATACCGTATTAGATAGTATCGGATTTCACCTCAAAATCAATTAGCAATGAAAGAAGTAACTCACATATCTTATAAATATTTACTTGACTCTCTACTTTTCCAAAAAAAGAATAAAAAAATCCAATGCGGGATACTTAACCATTAAGAATCACCAATCAAAAAGAAACACTTCAGCCATGAAGACTCTTGTAGTTTCTACCCATTGTGGGTTATAAATAAACTAACTTGGTCTTTAAAAAGTACAAAAAAGAGTTTACAATCGAGCAAGTAAGTTTTGAGATAATCAGAAAACATATTAAAATTGGATATCTTCTTTTTCACCTCGGTTAGTATGAGCACGGGCTCGACATGTCCATGTTTATAGATCTATCAACTTGATGAAAATGATGTATATTATATATAACAAACGAGAAAGAAACTTGTCTAAGTTGGATTTTTGTTATCTATTATATCGATATCAGCAAACAAACTATGGCAAATTTTAGATCAAAATATAAGAAGGGGAAGGCCAATAATATAATATAATCCTTTTGGCAAGGGATAGCTATTCCACTAGGAATATATAACAAATAATATTCTACATCATAACTAGACATCTAGATTTCTACTGATATTATATTTAATTTAGTAAAAAGTATTAGATATTATTTTTAATACGTACGTTCATGTCACGCATCTTCAAATGTTACTCCTATGATTAAAGTACCAATGTATAAACTATTAGATCTATAGATCATAACGAAGAAAGTAAAGAAAAATGATAACATTCAACACTATCACCAACTCAAAAAGATTTTAACTTTAAGCCAAAGATAACCAATTTCTTAATCGTTACACAAAAAATAACGTACTAGGATGTTTCCTTTTGAGATTAAAAATAAATACAAAAGAAATAAAAACCAAACAAAACCCTTGTAAACTAATTAATTCATATTAAGGCCTTTTCAAGGATAATTTTCTCTTTAATTAGTGTTTTTTATTTTAAACTTCTTTTCCCTTCTTTAAGGATTGGGGAAGAAACCATTTTTGCTTATTTCACTTTGGAAACCTTTTAAAATCCACCATATAAATCTCAATGCATACATAGCCAATTTTTTGGAACTGTAATCACTTTCTAAAGATATGAGCTTCATCTATGTGCTCTTTCATATCATCCAAACAACTAGTGGTTCTTTAAATTTTTGTCATTTTTTTCTTTTTACTCTTTTCCCCCCTTTTAATGGATTTATTGGGAATTTGGCCTAACCCTTTAGCCATATGATAGACTTAATTACATTGGAAGTATTATGCAAAAGAATTTCCCCTCCAAAAAAATAAAGTAACTTGGACAAATGTGTCCATTATCTTTATTGAAAAGATCATAATGTTTTGATAATGTTTAAAAGTTGATATACTAAAACTATTATTTGTTATCTTCATATTGTTTTATTTTTGATGTTGGATTCAATTGTGGTAAGCATGTTATTTTATGTCTGAAGTGGAAGGAATTTGAATAAAATTCAAAAGTGATCATGTTACTTCACATAATATAGTGAATTAAAGTTTCACTTAAGCAATAAGATCAAGTAGAACTTTTTTTTTTTTTTTGAAGGAAATTAGTAATTAACTTACTACACAACACTCCAATTGTCACAAGTTATTTTATGTAGATCTAAAAGTAAAACCATGTGAGCCTATCTATATTTAACCATAATCTAGAGATAAGAAATTGGACCATTCCTTTAATAATTAGTGCCATAATCATGTCCTAATATCTTTAAGATAGCTAGGTAGACTATTTAATTCTCTCGTAACCAATCGATTTTAGGATGAAACCTTATGTTATATAACCGTATAGATTTTATAATAAATTTTTTTAGGTTGGTTAATATTTGTAAGAACAGTATCATACCAAAATCAAATGGTTGCCACACTAAAGAAAATTAGGAAATAGACAATATACTGATAGTATTGAATTTCATCCCAAAATAAATGGTTAACGAGAGGAGTTGTCCATTTATTATTTCATAAACTTGGTAAGAATCTTTTATTACCTTTGTAATGTGGGCAAATAGATGATCATTATTTACGTCTGAATTTTTAAATTAAATACTTGCTTGCATTTTTACTTGTATAGGTTAAATCTCAATTTGTGAATCTAGTTGACCACTAAACTTATATTACATTAGATAATAGGAAAATTGTGGTGTTCTCACCAAATAATTATAAAGGTAATCAAATTTTAAAATAATTGCAAATATAGCCATTAATAATATATTACAAGAAATAATGTGATAATATTCCTTAATACAATAACTACATTTTTGTTAATTTTTTTGAAAGAGTCTATATTTATAATTATTTTCTAGATTTGACTAGTTTTGTAAGTTTTCCTAGATAATAAGAGTCTGATCTTAAAATCAATCGATAATGAATAGACTAGCCTACGAATCTTTTTTTAATATACGGCAAGATGAGAATCCTCACCGAAAATGAGTTGGTTATTTGTTGTTGAAGTTCCATTGTTCTAAGGCTTTGTTAAAGAAAACAAAAGAAAAAGAAAAAGAAAAAGATAGAGGGAATTACAAAGACCCAGATAATGAAAAAGCTTTAAAATTCGTAGACCCACCAAAGGGAAAGAAATTGAGATCAGAGAGTAAAATCTGTTGTTGGGCATCTACAAAAGACAAAAGATCTAAGCATGGAGACAAAGTTTCAACACACAAGTTGAAACCTTTTGCAGACTTTAAGAAAAAGAGGAATTTAAGTAACAGGATGGTTTTTTTTTCTCAAAACCTCACTGTCTCTTTTTCCCCACCTTAATTCCAACGAATATGTGTGGGTGAAGAAAACAGCCTTACATTTCTTTTTCTTTTTTTTCACATATTTTGAGTTGTCACTCTCTTAGATCATTGTCATCTTTAACCACTGCTTTTAATGACTCTCAAGTGATGAAATTGAAGGATCCGATTAAGTGAGAGGTTAATTCAGAAGGAGAATTCAAGTCCACATCTTGGGTTTCCAGATTACAACAGTCTGATGATAGAGATTCGGAGGTTTTCACGAATTAGCTCAAGGAGGTGTTTGTTTGCGGGTTTTAATTAAGTTTGAAGCGTTAGATTTTATCAAATGCTTGTTTGAAAAGTCAAAAGATCGAACACTTAAGTGCTCCAAATAAATGCTCCATAAATCCACGAAATAATTCCATATACTTCATATAAATGCTTCATAAACCCACAAAATAATTGCTCAAAATTTTTTGTTACAACTACTTTACCAAAACTACCATACAAACTAGCAATTATCTCGAAACCCAAAATAAAACCACCACACAAACAGACAACCATATATAAGCATTTTTCCAAAACCATGAAACAAACAAGTATTTGATTATAAAACTCTACTAAAACTATTAAACAAACAAGCTATTATAAAAACAAAAATCTCTAAACACTCTCAATAATTCATCATACATAAACACTCAAAATAAATATTTCATAAAATTTCAAACAAATACCTCCTGAAAGTTAATAAAAAAGTAGAAGATTTAGAAAATTTGAGATAATTCCACGTTCAAAAGTGAAAAGGCAGGTGGGTTATTTTTATCTCATCACCGATTGGATTTGACTTTAAAAGAGTAGTTGATCTAATAAAAATAAAATTGAGATCCGATTTAAGATTAATAAACCCATTAGTGACATCACATACGTTGAACATTCTAAATTTAGAAGTGAAAAAGATCTCTTGTCAATATATAAGATAAGTGAACTACTCTCTTATCACTAATTAATTTTAAGATAGATGTCCACACTTTCTAATATAGCTAACTAGCATAGATGTATGCTCACACTTCGATTTTCGAATTATGGAAAAATATAATAATAATAATAAAAGTAAAAGAGAGAAAGAGAGAGAGAGAGAGAGAGAGATTCTTTCATGTGGGAGTTTTTTGTGTGTTTTAGTTGAAGGAAGAGGTAGATATTTGGTCAAAAAGAGAGGAAAAAACAAAGAAAGCTCATGCTTTCATGGGAATAAATGAGAGAGGAATGTTGTCTTCGATTGGTTGCTTAGGACATTGTGACGCTTTCGATGTCTGTTCAGTCGTTATCTTCAACCATAAACTTGTTGTTGAGACAAAATTGCTAATACTTTGGAGTGCAAGTGGCCTTAATTCATAAGGCATATAATGTGATGTTCTTGCCCTTTTCCTAGTCTGTCTCATTGCATAATTATTAAAACAACTCACACAATAGGACCACATGGGTAATGAATTATAATTATTTTCTCTCTTTTTCATGTAAGATTCTTAACAGGCTTTCTCAAGATTATGTTTCTTTTGAGTTCATTAACGTTGAATCGAATATCAATTTCATTTTTGTTGAACCGAATACATGTTTGAGCTTGATAGACTCTAGTACCATATTAAATAGTGTGGACATCTATTTCAAAACCAAAAGAAATCTCTAACAATATATAGACAGATAAGTTCTCCCTCTTATTACCGATTGATCTTAGGATAGATCCACATATAGTCTAATATATTACAAGGAGGTCTTTTCTGCTTTCGATGTGTGATCCTCAACATTCTTGAATTAATTTAGTAATTAAGGAAACTTTCATAAACTTATCAATGGTCCCTTCTTTAACAATGATTTGTTAAAAAAAAAATTAAATCAACAATTTTTTTATCAACCAAATATTATAGAACCGAAATTGAGTCAGACATTCATAGATAATCATTAATATTAGAAAAATGAGTTGGTTGAAGTATTTATAGTAGGCGTGGATTTAGATTGGGATATTTAGGCTAACATTGATTTGGGCCATTTTCACATTAATAATAGAATAGGTCCATTCATGTTTTCAAGTTCCTAAAGTCTTGGAAACTGATGGCCCAACTAACTTTTAAGTATGAAAAATTTATTGAAAAACTTACCTAATTAGTTAAAATTTAAAAATAATTATAAATACTATCTTATCAAAAAAAAAAAAAAAAATCAACAGTAGTCATTATTTTAACGAGTATTATCACGCATTTTCTTATAATACCATATCAATAACATTTATGAAAATATTTTAAAACTTGACTTCATTTATAATTATTTTGTGAGAATAACACATTTACTAAAATTTCAAAATTTATAAAACCAGTGAAATTTAGAAAATCATAAATATGACTTCACTTTTTAAAATAATTAGCATTTATAAATTATATCAGTATTAATGAATGTTGTCACCTATTATTTTTAGACTAAATTATAAACTTGGTTTCAATAGTTTTTAGAAAGTTAGAACTTAGTCGTATAGTTTACAATCTAGATTTTAATCCTTATGGTTTGAAAAAATATTCAATTTAGTCTCTATAATTTGAAGAAATATAGAATTTAGTTCATATGATTGAAAAAACATAATTTAGTTCTTATGGTTTGATAAAACCTTAAAAACAATACGTCAACTGAATATATGCATGCCTCATCATGCGTAATCGGCCCTCTAGCAGGTAATTGGTATACAAAAAAACTCGACTGCAATTGTTGTCAGTGTATGCATATTCGAGTCGGGAATTTTTTATCTATCAAGAAGAATCATGAGTGAAGGAATATGTGCCAAACCTTACAAAACCTAACTAGAGAGAGCTACCAGGAACCAAATCATGAACATTAAAAGGGACACACAACATCCAAAATAATACCACTAATTGAGAAACACTAATCATCCATAACTAAGTAACCGCAGAGGAACACACAATATTCCTAAATAAGTAACTATAGAGTGTAAAGGTCTAAGTTTAGACTCAAATGGATGGGGTTGAGTACTCCTTACAACTAGAGGTGGCTTCCATTAATAAAATCGAGCTAACATCTTCTCACACAAACTGCGAATCAATCGTACCAGCTTTTGTCATTACAGAATTGAAGAATTTCTATTAAGAAAATGCAGTTAAATGAAGCTGTAAAATGAAGCTGCTAAATGAAGAGAGAGAAGATGAATTCAGTTAAGCTGTTAGGAATTAGCTTGCTTTTTCTTCTCTTTTTTTTTGAGATGGAATTACCTTTTTTTCAAATGCAGTCTAATCGCTTTTCAAATGGAAGTCAGTTATTTGAAATTTAGTTTTTTTTTATTCGAAAACAATTCGATATAATAAAGGAATTAACCGAGTCTAATAGATTTCAAAAATCAAATTAATCATATACTTAAATGGCATAATATTATAAATATGAAGTTGAAATTCAAATATAATTAAAATGGAATTGGAAAAAAAAAAAAAAGGTATAGTTAAATGGGCATCTATGATTTTGCTTTATTGAAAATCTAGTTAAACGGAACCTCGTCCCTTTCAAGATTTTCAATTTAGACATATAATTAACGTCTAAATCAATTTAATGAATTTTCAAAAATAATAATTTACTATTACTTTCTAGTTTTTTTGGTGAAAATATCATTTTATCCCGCTTTTTTAAAAAAATTAAAAATGACGTCACTCAAATTAAATATAAAATCTTTAATATTTTAAAAAATTAAAAATGACGTCACTCAAATTAAATATAAAATCTTTAATGGATTAAACTAACAGGATAACTAACTATACCAAATGTCATACTACATTGTTATTTTATAACAAAATAGAAAGAACCTAAAAATTAAGTTATAAATTTGGTTTATATGATTAAAAAAAAAAAAAATATATATATATATATATATATTAAAAAAATAGAATTTAGTTCATAAAATTTGAAGAAAAAGAATTAAAAAAATAGACTCTATATTTCTTAAAAACTAGATTTGGTCGTTATTGTTTAATAAAATTTGAAAAATAATCTACTATAGTTTTAAACCGTTTACAACAGGTACACAAAATTTAACTACTTGCAAAATAACTAATTTTAGAGTTTTTTTTTTTTTTTTTTTGAAATCTAATTTCAATTTTGTTAATATATTTTAAAATTGAAAACTTTTATCTAGACATTCCAATAATGCTCATTTTTTATCCCCTAAATTTGAAATTTACCTAATTTTAGTTTGGTCCCTACATTTTATAATTAAACACTTTTACTCTTGACATTTCAATAATGCTCACTTTTGGTCTTTAAGTCTAATTTTAATTTGGTTCACATCTTCTAAAGTTGAATACTTTTACCTTAGGTTTTGTATAATGCTCACCTTTAGTAGTTAGTGTATGTTTTTTAGTTTATTTATTTAAAAAAAAAAAATTAAATGAGGCAAAAAAGTACACTAATATTATATTGAATTTTAAGACTAGTCTTGTCAACTTATCGAAATATCATGAATAAAATTGAACATGATTGCATAAGAAAATTTGTGAGATCTAATGGGTCAAGTATGTTAAATACACGATTCCTCCGCATATTCGTGTTATGAAAAAAAGTTTCTTCTTTACATTTAGCTGATGTTTTAAAACAATTTTTGTATCGGGCAAACAGTTTTCAAACTATAACAATATTTTTAAATTATTTTTCCAAATTTTGGTCTCACAATCTTTTTTTTTTTTTTTTTTCTTTATGATAGGCATATACAAAATAATATAACTAACCATAAATAAATGTGTTTACTATATTGAAATTTCTAAATTTCCAATCACCCAAGAAAAATTATAAAGTCAAAACTGATCAACCTAATCCTTATTGTTTGAGGTTACTATTTGATGATTAGGTTGTTACATATTTGTAAACTGATTATTTAGATTTATTATTTAGTTGAAATCTTATACTTTAGGTTGTATATATATATGTACCTATCTCATTTGAGAATAATTAATTGAAATTTCATCTTTCCATATTTTTAAATTCAATATGGTATGTTGGATCTATTTTTCGCTATTGTTTTTCATTAAAAAAAAATCCAGGCCATCAAAAGGAAGGTTGCTCCAGGCGGTCTTCTCCATATTTATTTTTGAATTCGTTGTTCTCGGTTAAGCGGAATTTCTCCGGGCCGTTCTCGGTTAGCGAGCATCCAATCGCGATCGTGGGGCTTCATTTGCAATTTACTCAGCTGCAAATGGGTCGTAGAAGTAATTTTGTCTTGAATTGAGCAACCATCAAGAGAAAAAGTGACACAAATTTCCCTCCGTAGTCAAAGCACTGATAGACAATAAATTTTATGTATAAAAAAAATCAATAGTTACGGTACTTGTTGCTGGAGTTTGTTGGTTTTTTACAGCTCTATGGTTTAGTATTTCAATGCTATAGATATGTACATTCTTGGGTTCAGTAATTTTTAGAATAGATATAGGTCGTGCATTGTCATGACAGCTTGATACTCACTCATGTGGCCAAATTATACACAATGCTAAATCTAGCTGTTGATGTCAAAACATTGTCAACGAAGATTTGTTTTACCGAGGACGAGAAGCCTCTAAAAAAGAACAAATTTAGGACACTCCTGTGTTGTGTGAGGCACACGACCTCAAAGTCAGTAAAAAATTTATGAGATTAATTAGGGGTAGCTTTTAGAACTTAGAACGGCTTACAAGGGTTCTTAGCATAGTTAAGCTTAGATTCGCTTGGATCTGAATGGAGAAACCTCATGACTTCTTATAGCAGCTAGTCTTGTAAAAACTGTGGCTCACTTAATAGTGGCTTAATGGTCATTCGTTAGAAACATCTGCCATTAAGCCGGAAATGAATATCAGCGTAACTTCTGATGGTTACCCTTGGAAGTATAACAATATTTACTTTGGAGTTACATGGACTTGGTCAACCTCTGCAGATCCTCACCTCCAATATGGCCGACTCTGATGCCTAAGTTAGTAAAGAGTTTAAGGGTGCAGCCTTCTCGGCGTAACTTCAAGATGCTGCACCTAATAGATGTGACATTTCTAAATGTTACTTGGACTTGGTCGACTCCTCCACAAGAGAGTCCTACCTCCACGGCTAACCCTCCTAGGGTCGGCCTACTCGGTCGATCTCCTCCACGGCTCTGATCTTGATCTTGATCTTAAAGGTCGGCTTTGATCTTGATCAACCACTTACGAGTTCTCACCTCCACGGCTCGCCCCTAAAAGCGGGTCCTGGCCCTCTCGGAGTAACTCCTGGCCGTTATCTACGGCTCCAGTGTCACTTTGGACTCTGTCAACTCGTAAGGGAGAGTCCTAACCTCCACGACCTATCCTCGGGGAATCTAAGCCTACTCATTGTAACTTCCAGTCACTGTCACGTTACGATACAATGGTCCTTCAGGTTACTTTGGACTCGGTCGACTCTCGGGGGAGTCCTGACGCCGGATTGGCCTTGGCCAACACTTAGAAGGGTCATAGTCGTCATGGCCGACCAACAGGGGTTCTCGGTCTACTTTAGGCAACGCCCGATGGGTCGGAATTGGCTTGGCCAACCCCTTGGGGGTTGCGGCCCTCCCTTGGGCGACCGCCTAATGATTGCGACCTCCCTTGGCTGGCCCCGGAGGGTCAAGATCGACTTGGGCGACCCCCGGGGGGTGAGCATGGACTTGGCCGACCCTCGGGGGTCGGGATGGACCTAGCCGACCCCTCTGGGGTTGTGGCCTCCCTTGGTAGACCCCCAAGTGGTCGGGATTGACTTAGTCGACCCTTGGGAGGTTGGCATGGGATTCGCTAACCCCTTGGTGGGGTTGTGGTCTCCCTTAGTCGACCCCCGACATGTTCCAGCACCTTTAAACCCACCATCGGGGACTCCCGTCATCCTTTGGCCTACCCCATAGACTCCCGACCTCCAAGGGTCCTGACTTTGTATGAATATTTCGAAATATTTTAACCTATAACACTAGCATACAATAAAAGAATAATATTCAAAATCACTACCAAATAGCACTTTTCCAACGTCTTGCCTACTCTAGAATCAATTTTATGTTTTTTTTTTTTTTTTTTGAGATGAAATTCACAAAATCAATTTTATGTTAAAATACTCTTTTTGATATTTAGGGTGTTTTGAATTTTTTTTTCATTTTTATTCTTAGATTTTAAAAGTATAATTTTAGTATTAGACTTTTTTAACTTGTTTCGTTTTAGTCTATTTACTTTTAAATTAGTTAAATTTTAATGCATGAACTTTTTGATATTCAATTTTAATTTTTTTAACTTTTAAAATAAATTAAATTTGATTTTATTAGAAAATTATTTTTGTTAATTTTTCTTTTAAAAGTGTCATCTTTATTTAAAAAAATTATAAATATGTTGACAAATTTCTTACTCATATTAAACTTATTAAGATTATTTAATCAATTTCATTAAATTAATCTTCAATTTTTTCATAAAAACAAAATTTAAACTTTTTTTTTTTTAGTTTTGAGATAAAATAGAATAAACTTCAGAAATATAATACTAGATTAGTATTTTAAAAGTTTAAATATAAAAATTAAACAAACTTAAATCCATAGAACTGTTTTTGTGTAGTTTTTCAAACCAATAAATACAATAAGTGTTTGAAAAATAAAAAAAATGCAATCTTTAATTTTTAACATTCAAAATAAATCTTTATTATAATAGTAATTCTAAATAACGTCAATTAAATTTTTTACTGTAATCATTATCAATCAATATTTCTATGTACTCAAAATAAATCATCATCCTTAATAATCTTAAAAACTAAATCAAAATAAATTTTTAACCAAAACCATTAACCATTATTATTTGAAAATATTCAAAATAATACTCTATTCTAAAAATTAATTTAAATATAGTTAGAATGACAATAAGACATGATTAGGACAGTAATCATTTATCTAATATTCAAAATTTAATTCTAAATATTATAATAATTATAATTAATTTTAAATCTTTTACTTATTTTGGTAAAAAAAGAAGCTCAACGGCAGATAGCATAATTTATAACCCGCTCAACTACTTCAAAATTTAAAACACCAGATTCCCCAGTTCCACGTCATTATTAATTTACACCCATTTCCCGAGAAACAAAAAAAAAGGAAAGAAAAATCAATCACAATTTCCATTTTTCATTTTCCCCTGAACCCAAAATCTCCAAATGGACGGCGGCCTGAACAAGATCATCACCGCACTCATCGCCGTCTTCGCAATCACTTTCCTACTCCTCCTCGCCCAAATTCTCTTCTTCCTCACACGCCGCCGCTGCAACCACACCGCCGCCGGCCAACTCAAAGAAAAATACGTCTGCCCTTTATTCTGGAGGAACAATTCGCGGATCGAGCCCAGAGAAATTGTGTCCAAAGCCCACGATGATTCCGAGGTTGTTATGGTGGAGGTGGAGACGGTGGAGGGCAGCGACGAGTTGGACAAGTGGCGGCAACTGATTGGACCTTCCAGAGATCTTTTTACTATCAATGAAGAAGAAGAAGAAGACAGAGAAGGAATAGAATCTTGCGAGTACGATTCTAAACCAGACTGTGATACGACGCCGTTTCATACACCCTGCGGTTCTCCTCCGTTCTTCACGCCATCACCTCCGTCGTCGCCCACACGTTATGCCGGTGGCATCCCAGATGAAAAAGATTCCTCCTCCGATGGCGGAGATCGTACGGCGCCGTTTTTTGCTATTGAGATTACTGACTACTGACGAGAATCTCCAATTGACGATCAGTTTTTTTTGTTCGACATGTAGTATTATGATACTCGGACGACATGTCGCTTCATGCAGCTTGCTTTTGGCCACGTTTTTCCGTTATAAATAGTGGGACCCACGTGACTGATAATTTTGTCGTTTTCAATTTTATTTTCTTTTTCTTTTTTGTCTTTTCCAGTATTTTTATTATAATCAGGTGCGGGGAGGTGTAAGTGAACATTCTGTAAGGGAAACTATTTCGTCAGCATGCGTGGCGGTTAACAAGCAAAAAGGCTGATATCGGCCCAAGCCTGGGTTCATAGCTTATTTCTATTTATTTAATATAATAAGGGAACTTTGCATCCCTAACAATCTCCAACAATTTAATCAAAATGATATTCAATTTTTAGTTATTTACAATAATATTCAAACATTCAAGAAAATAGAAAATACATATATTATGAAAATACAATTATGTTCTATCTTAAAAATAAGATTTTTTTTTTTAATAAACACAAAAACCTCCATTACAACGTCGCCAACCTCTATTAACATCCAAATTTTTCTTATTTTTTTTGCTCGTGAAAATAAAGGCTTTACCCATTTTAAAAATTACAAATTTTATTTGGGTACGAAAAAAAAGTTCAAGCAAGTTTAAATACTTAAATACTATATATTAGAAAGTGTAGATATTCATCTCACAATTAATTGGAGGGTTAGGAGTAGTCCACCTTATCCGATGTGAGATAATAATATCTTTAACATATTAGAAAGTATAGACATTTATCTCAAAACCAAGTGGCTACGGGAGAAGTAGGCAAGTAGTTCATCTTATCTTATAAATGCTTTGAGGACTCTATACTTTTTCAATAATGAGATAATGAGATTCTCAACACGCCCCACAAGATGGTGTTACCTCCCGTGTGGGCATCCATCTCATAACCAATTGAGTTTTGGCAAAATATTAGGAGATATTCTCACATCGGAAAGCTAAAATGATTCGGAAAGGTCTAAGGAATCGAAAACCTAAAAGAAAGTGGTCTACTTCAATCACTGTAAAAGGAGTGTGAAACCTTAGATTCAAGGCATCCCAATTAGAAGCACTTTAAGTTTTGTGTATTGACTCTAGTTAAATTCCTTTTATATTCTCTTGTGGAGAGTTGGGCAAAGTGTGTGAGTAGTATAAGCTTAGTAGATAGTGTTTATGTAATTGGGGTCGCAAGAGAGAATTCTGTGTGATTGTAGCAATTTTATACATGGGGAAAATTCTTTATGTTCGTGGCGATTTAGGAGTTTTTCCATGTAAATTCTTGTGTTTTCTATAATTGTTTTCCTTTTAATTTCTCATATATATATATATATATATATATATATATATATATATATATATATATATGCGTATTTCTACGATAATT
>JBBMEG010047833.1:0-17483 GCA_037832605.1 Cyclanthera cordifolia
TTGACAAGACAACACGCCGAGCGGCGCGGTTCTTGTTGTCGGTGCCACCACCCCTAGGGAGTCGGAAATGAATGGTTGCACGCCCATGCCACTCGGTTGGGCAGGGAGAGAGAGTGGGATGTCATGTCGAGCTAAAGAAGGTGGGCTTGCTTAGACGATGCTTGCACATGGTAGTTTGGACGCTCGCTTGTCGATGCTGAAAGACGGCCTAGCTTGCTTAGTCGTGGCGTGCTTGCCTCGAGTATATGTATATATATATATATAATACATTAACCGAGCAAACATTTTTATAATTCTTTTTTATATATTTTAGTATAGTTGGTATCAATATAAATACTATTTATTAGTATTATCAAAACAAATATAAAATTCATGTAAGATAAAATAAAATAAAATTTATCAGATAGGTTATTCACACGTGCAACGCACGTTGAAGTTTTCTAGTATCATAATAATTGGCTAGATATTTTGTCCATTATACCATATAATATAAAATAAAATATATTAAACTTATAAATGGATACAAATATACAATGTTTACAAAAAAAAAGTAGTGTAAAATAAACATCGCATTTCTTAATCATTAACCCCAAATAATATTTTAGCAACTATCTCATCTCCAAAACAACAATCCTCATACAAGTACTTCATACCTTAAAATCACTAGAAATCTTGTACGTGCGTTGTGTCACGATCCAACTTCGTTGTCGTTGCAAAGCGATCGTGAGACACTTGCTCTAAACCGGCGAGCAACTCAGCCAAACGAAATCGCAAAGCGGGTGGCACGACAGGGCCAACCTCCCAAAATAAGCCTCGAGAAAGTTTTTCGAACGAGAGAAAGAACGTTTTGAAATACATTTTATCTTAAAAAAGTATATGATGAGATGCAATAAGGGACGCAACAACTAGCTTGCATTAATCATATAATCACTTGGTAGGAAGGAAGCTTCGAGAAGTCATACCCCTATAGTACATTTTGGAACATAATTGATGTGACACCCTTGCATATGAAAATGACGAGGAGTCAACATCTAGATAAAAATGAAGAAAACTATTCTAGTATTAACAAAATAACATAAAAGCATGATAAAAATGTGTAGAGGTTCATGCGGCCATGTGCAACACGCACTGGACAAGCAAGACCGTGACACGTTGCACGTTTATTGACATTGTATTAAATACTTAAATAAATTAAATTTAAATTATTAAGGTTAAAATTGTAATAGAGGACAAAAATGTTGGTTACAATTTTTTTTTGTCAGTTTTGTGCCAAATCGGTTCGAACTAATAATTTTATTTTTTTAATAATTAGGTTCGAACCGATGTCCAATAAATGACCAGATCATTGGTTTGGTTGTTATTCGGTTGGTTTGGTTTTTATTCGGTTTGATTCGGTTTTCGTTTTGATTTCAATAAAAAAATTTGATTTTTTTTTCAATTTTTTTTCTCATTTTCAATTTGATTTTGAATTTGATTCTAAAGCCTTTTATTTTACTACCAAAAAATAATATTTTTCAAAAGTATCACAATATTAACAATGTTTTCATTTCACGTTTCACATTTTCCATCAAATTTAAATACAACCATTTTTTTTCTTATTATTTAAATATTTGGTTCGGTTTGATTTTTTATTGGTCTTCCATTAAGAACCGAACCGATATGTTTCGATTTTCTAAAATATCAAATCAATTGATCCAATATCTTTCTAAAAAACCAAATTGTCATTGGATCAGTTTGGTTCGGTTTGATTTTGTCGATTTTCGATTTTTTTTTTTGCCCCTAGTCCACCTTAGTTATCTTTTAAACCAACAAATACGCAACCTCTTTAAATTGGATTATGAATTTCAATCGTAGATAATTTCAATTAGATTTTTATAACAATACTTGTCTTGAAACTTCAATTATTTAAGAATATATTTTAGATTGAGATATCTTGAATAGTTCAATTTTTACATTTTTGTTGAACAATTATATTGTCATTAATTTTAGTCCACGACCTTTCTTTTTATGTATATTTATTATTATTTATTGAAAAGAGTCTCGTTTCTTTTTCTTTTTCTTCTTAAACTTCTTTAATAAATTTATTTTTATATTGAATAATTGAAGTCTATATATTTTTCATTATAAATTGTATATTAATAGTTTTTAAGATAATTATAAATGATAATTTGATATCCGTAGTTTGATAATTCCAAAATAATAGAAAATAAAATTAATAACAATATTCAATTATTTAATTATACCGTATAAATAATATTTAATAAATTTTTGTATATAATTATTTTAACCTTATATCACTTGAATTAATCTTAAAAAATCAATGAATAAAATAAGTAATTAAATATTAAGTAAATATAAAATAATAAATCATAATTATTAATGGTGGATACGTTTGAAATGGTAAAAAATCATTCAGAAAAATAGTACAAATATACTAAATTAAATCATATTCATCTAATCTAAAGTCTCAAGAAAAAAAATCATTTAATCTAAATTAATAAATAAATATTAACTATGAGGGACATAAAAAATACTATTATTGTTGTAAAAATACTAAATACATAGCAACAAACTCAAATGTTTGCAAAGAGATCAAACAACACTCAAATAATAGGAAACTTACAATACTTGTTCAAATTTATAATTGAAAATATATGTATAGATTCTCTTAAATAAGTTATAGAAATGAAGAAATATATCTTTTCAAATATAATATTTAATGTAAATAATATATTATTCATTTAACATATGTGTGAGTGGGTAACTGGATATTTATTTTATTTTCTTATTAATATATGACATATTTGAAATCTTAAAGAATTATTTAGACAAAAAAAAAAAAAACACATTCTGGTTAGTAATCCAATTTCTAAATATTAAGATAAATATAAGATTATTTAATTTAATATATAAACTAATTATGTAACAACCCGTTATTTTGAATTTTAATATAAATTAAAATTATTATTTTTATTTTCAGGAAACTCGGGAAATTAATGACGAAATTACCCTTGAGGGTTTGTTTTAAACTTAAGGAAACAAGGGGCAAAAAGGTCTTTTCAGAAATTTCGGGTCAAAATAGAAGACTTGGGTCAACATGGGTATTTTTGTAATTTCGTCACTAAAGGACAAAATATGGAAGTGGACAAAAAGGTTTAGGAAACCCAAATCATTGGGTTATAAATTCCGAATGATTGCACTGATTTTAGAGCCTCAATCATTAAGCCATCAAACCACAATCATTAGCCGTCAGAGCACGTTTCCCAAGGAGCTGCCATCAATTGTCGTGCAGCCGCCACCGATGATTGCGTGCTGATTGCATCCGCCGACCGCTGACTGACGCGCCAGCCGTGGGCCGCCACCTGTCACACCGCCATTGGCCGCGCCAGCGCCGCCCGCTTCAGCCAACCAACGCGCGCCTCGATGTCGCCCAATTAGGAGCCGCTGTCGTATGCGCCAGTCAGCGCGCGTCATTCTGCCCCCCAGCCGCTGCACGCCACGTGTCGCACATTCACTGGACGACGTCTCCTTCGCTGCTTCGCATTGGTCCACGACAGCCCGAGCCTGACGCGCGTGTGCCGAACCTGTTTGCTGCCAACCCAAACCTGGCACGCATCCCAAACCTGTCCTGCATGCGCCTAAGGCTATTTTTCAGACGCTCCACGCGCCGGTGACTTCCAACCCACGCACCACCGCCGTCTCCAGTGACCGGAAAAGCCTGAACTTCGTCCTTAAGGTAAATCACGTGTCCCGAGTCCGTTTTTGGGGTATTAAAAGCCTAATTCTCACCCGATTGTTCTGTACGACTCCTTTTAGGTAGAGTTTGTTTAGAGGATTTTTCCTTTGAGTTCCAAGGGTCATTCCGAGCGGTTTTCGGCCAAGGTAAGAGATTGTTTCCCCAGTATAGGGTCGTTGTGGGTAATCTTGAGCACGTATCTAATTGGTGTAGCACTGAACAACGTATTTTACTATGTATGTGTGTTTCTGAAGTTTATGATGCTTTATATGTTGTGCTTTGTTCATTCTAGCATGTTTTCCGAGTATGTTATGATTGTTGTTTGCTTCTTGTGTTCATCATAGTGTTTCTAAGACTGTTGTATTATGCTTAGGGTCAGTTTCGTGATATTTAGGTTGTCATGCTAGTTAAGATTCGAGGTTCGGTCTTGGATGTTGCTTTATGTTTAAGTGGATAGTTCCTTCGTGTTTAATTGTAAATTTTACTGTGTTAGTTACGTGTTGGCTGTCCCAACGGGGGCCGAGCGTGTCAACAAAATAGTGTGTTATGAGCTAGGAGTTCCAAAAGGGACCGTTGAGTTTAATCGAGTTAAAGGTCCCAAAGGGGACAAGGTTTTAGGGGTTTAGTTCAGGTGCAGGGCGTTGGGGAAGATATTCCTACTTCGCGGTAGTGTCAGGGATCAGAGGGCCACCCGATTAGCCATATTTATCCAGAGTTCGTCTGACATTTCCTAAGTGTCGTGCTAAGAGTGTGAGTCAGGAGATATCCCATAGCGGAGGGTCCTAGATCTATCCTTTCGCGCGAGTGTTCGATGTCTGGCGGCAACCAGGTTGTTTCGGCTCACCGAGGTGCTCTCACACTAGTCTAGGTCACCTAGTTTAAGTTAAAGGTTTGATATAGAGCTATGACTTAGGACATTTATGTAATCACGTTACTTTGTGTTCCACTGATTATTTATGTGTTATTGCTAGATCCCGTGTTTGGATCCCTTATTGAGTTTTCACGAACTCACCCTTTCCATTGTGGATTCTTTCCAGGTATTTACAGGTGGACCGTGATGGATGAGCTGAAGCTGAAGTGACCATGGGCAAGCTGCGTTAGGTTTCTTAAGTTGTTTTAAAATTAATGTTGATTTATGATTTTAAAACATGAAATGAGTTTGAGGCATGTTTAGCATAGGTTTTAATGATGTTTTATCGTTTTCTAGGTACCCCTAAACTCTGCTTGTGATTTATTTAAGTAATTTCATTAAATACAAAAGATGTTTAGCATGTCTCCATGAGTTTAAATTAATATTTATTCATGCATTAGAGGTTAAGTTTGACTCCGTGTTGGGTCGGGTCCTTACAAATTAAGAGGTATATTTAGAATAACAAACAAATTATTAGGACAAAATAGTCAATAAATGATTTTACCAATTCTCTATAATGGCAAATTTTACATTAGATGAAACATCAAAGCTAATACATATTGATCAGAAAGTCGATGAACAACTTGATTATTATGTCTCCAACAATGAATGAGAAGTTGAGATAATGAATATGTTCATTGCCACTCGAACACCATTGACAATGTTTTTAACTTATGTTAAGTCTTCACACAAAGTATTGATCTCCACTCAAATAAGTACGAATATGATCCAACAAACACTCTAAACCTTCGAGGCAATCCAAAATCATTGAGACTTCAGTGTTTTAATCAAAAATTCGAGCCAACTTCAAGATATATTATCTGCAAGTTTCTTCTTTTGCGAATCTCCAAGTTTGTTCTTCAGTTGAAAAGAATAATTAAAAAAAAAATCAAGAAGCAAATGATCAAAAGCAAGATGAAAGTTAGATTGAGCATTCAAACAGAAAGTATATTAAAAAAATATAATCTATACATAATAGAAGAAATGCATCAAGAAATAAATGATCATAAGCAATTTAGATTGAGCATTCAAAGAAATATATAATAGAAGAGATAAAAATTGAATCTGTACATTAAAATGTAAAAATTTAAAATAAAAAGCTTTGCCAAAAAAGTTGAAGAAAGCTCTCTCTCTCTCTATATATGTAGAGGAGTATATAAGATAAAAGTCATCAAACTTTTGAAATTCCTATGCCAATCACTAACTATTATTAAAGATAAAAACTTTTGATATTCTAATCTTCTCCTCTTCCAAACATTTATTTGAGCTTGTAATTTAAAAAATACTTAAATAAATGGATGATATAAACATTTTTTTGTAAATGAGTGGGTGTGTAAACAAGACATTTATATTTAATACAAACCCACATCTTTCCTATATTAAATACCAAATTTATGAAGAAATTTAAGTTTTAAAATTTATTATGAACTTTACGTGGGTGTGTGAAGTTGTATGTTGAAAATTTAGTATTAAGTTGTATGAATAGAAAGATATGTTTGTAATTTAAGGTGTAGCTTAAGGGTAAAATTATCAGAAAAGGATTTTTTCCTTAAGCCACAATTTAAGGTAGTAAGATAAGATTATGTTTCCTCTTCCACCTCCACTTTCTCTCGACTTAATTATCTCCTCTATTTAACACAAAAAGCCAATGTAACGCCGTAGCCCAGGATTTGGATGAGGTTTTGGAATCCAGATCTGGCCCCTTTGGGCCCCGACATTCCCCTACATCCCCTACGACCCGACCACGTTAACCACCAGCCTCTAAGTGCTTCTAAGAATGAAGACTATCCCTACAAACCATCACATGTCCTTTTAGCATGTTTTGTCCTCACTCACATGCATCCTAGGAAAATTCCTAGGAGGTCACCCAATCTAAGACTACTCCAAGCTAAGCACGCTTAACTATGAAGTTCTAGGAAAATTCGGATGTGGACTCGGTTCATTCATATACCCCTACACACGATCTTGAGTTAGCTACTGTTGTGTTCGAGTTGAAGATTTGGAGACACTACTTATATGGAGAGAAAATCCACATATACACGGATCACAAAAGCCTAAAGTACTTCTTTACTTAGAAGGAACTGAACATGAGGCAACGTCGGTGGCTCGAGTTGGTCAAGGAATATGATTGTGAGATCTTGTACCACCTTGGAAAAGCAAACGTTGTGGCTGATGCATTGAGTAGGAAGTCAGCTCATACTGCAGCGCTTGTAGTTCACCAACACCCTTTGCGTATAGAGTTAGAACGAGCCGATATCACAGTGATGTTAGCAAAAACTACTGCCAGGTTAGCTCAGATGATAGTACGTCCTTTTAGGAGGCAACAAATTATAGCATGTCAGTCAAAGGACCCTAAAATGCTAGAGTTATTGAAATTGGCGCGAACGAATCCAAACAGCGGGTTCTCGGTATCTTCTGATGGATGGTTGTTGCTGAATAACCGTTTGTGTGTGCCTGAAGGTTCAGAGATCCGCGAGGATTTGTTGAGCAAGGCGTATAACTCGCCCTTCTCATGGCACCCGGGAGGTACAAAGATGTACCAGGACTTAAGACAGCTTTATTGGTGGAGCAGTATGCGCAGGGATATTGCAACTCGTGTTAGTAAGTGTATTACCTGTCAGTTGGTTAAGGCACCGAGGTAGAAGCCGGTAGGGCTTTTGCAACCGTTGGAGGTTCCTCAATGGAAGTGGGAGCAAATCTCAATGGATTTCATAGTCGATTTGCCTACAATGCCGAAGAGGTTCTCTATGATTTGGGTAATTATAGATCGCTTGAAAAAAATGCTCACTTTATTCCGGGAAAGCCCAAGTACACTGCAGAACAATGGGCCTAGTTGTTTATGACTGAAGTTGTAAGGTACCATGGTGTTCCGATCAGCATAGTGTCAGACAGAGATTGTCGGTTTACTTCTAACTTCTGGAAAGAGTTTATGGAAGCTCTAGGAGCAAAGTGTTCTTATAGTACCGCCTTTCATCCGTAAATAGATGGTAAAACTGAAAGGTTGAACCAGACTCTAGAAGACATGCTTAGAGCATGTGTGTTAGATCTTGCTGGGAGTTGGGGTGATCACTTGCATCTAATGGAGTTTGCGTATAATAACAACTACCAGTCGTCAATTGAGATGGCTCCCTTTGAGGCTCTTTATGGTAAGAGATGTCAGTCTCCTATGTTCTGGGACGAAGTAGGTGAGCGTCAGATGCTCGGTCCAGAGTTGTTGCAAGTGACTCTTGATGCTATACAAAGGATTAGGTCAAAAATGCTAACGACCCAGAGTAGGCAGAAAAGCTATGCTGATATTCGACATAGATCCTTAGAGTTTGAGGTTGGCGACCATGTGTTTTTGAAGGTGTCTCCTATGCGAGGCGTATTCAGGTTCGGAAAGAAAGGGAAATTAAGCCCAAGGTTTGTAGGACCAATTTTGGAAAGAATTGGAGTTGTGGCTTATCGTTTGGCCTTACCACCGGCCCTATCCACGGTCCACAATGTTTTTCATGTTTCAATGCTACGCAAGTATGTTGCCGACCCGTCCCATGTGATTGATTACCAACCTTTGACCTTTAATGAGAACTTGAATTTTGAGGAAAAGCCAGCGAGGATCCTTGAGTTTGATAAAAAGATTTTGCGAAATCGAGAGGTGAGCTTAGTAAAAGTTCTTTGGAAAAGCCAAGCGAGAGAAGCTGGGACTTGGGAGCTTGAGGAGGATATACGCTCCAAGCACCCGGAGTTGTTTGACTCTTAAGCGAGCTTTCAGGGGCGAAAGCCTTTGAAGAGGGGAGTATTGTGGCAAACCACTATTTTTTAGATGAGTTTTAAAAGTAAATTTAAATTTTAAAAATTGTTTTAAAAGCATAATAAAAAAAAATAAAACTAACCCCCCATCTCTCCCTCTCTCTTCCTGAAACCCCCCTGTCTCCCCCATCCCGACACACACCCCTCCTCCACGCCCTTCCTCTCGATCTCACCCCCAGCCGCGACCGCCTCCGACGACCCACCCTCGCCGTGCATTCGTCGCCACCCATCTCAGCTGCGACTGCCGACTGCGACCCACCCCCAGCCCGCGAGCTCTCTCTCTCCCTCCCTCTCGCCCTCTTGTCTTCGCGACCCACGCCGCCACCCACCTCATGTTGCCACTCGCCCATGCCTGACCGCAACCCGACGAAAGCAACCCGACGGCTGTGACCCAAACCCAATCTGTTTCTCCCTCAGCCGGCTCGATCCCGATCTCTCTCTCGACATTTTTCGGGCTCGGCTTGTAGCAGCGAGTAAGCTCGTTTTTCTTTATCAATGTGGTTGGGTCTCTTTATATTGATAGGATTGGTGAAGGTTCTAAGTCGGATTCAATTTTTATTGGTTCGGGTTAGTCATTGAGGTTTTCATTGGGGCCAAATGTTATTTCGTTCGGTGTCGTTTCAGCTTGGTTTAAAGGTGTCAGAGTTCATTTCACGTTTATGGTCGTTGCGTTCGTCTGACCTTTATTTTAGAAGTTTTGAGTAGGAAATTGCTTAACTGTAAACGAGTCGCGTAGGCGTCGACGCTAATTGATGGCCTTGGTTCCTTGTAGGAAAGGAGGCTTAAGCTCGTAGAGACGTTTTAGACTCGCTCAAGCTGTTGTCATGCTGTTATTCTATCGTTCTATAAGGGATCTTAACGGGTGTATAAGCAATTGTATTCTTGCTTAGATGTTTGTTTATATGTTGTTGTTGCTCGTTATCTACTTTTTTCGAATTTGAAAGTATGTGGTGTGTGATCTGGTAGGCTAGAACTTTGATTATATATTGTTTGCTGCTCGTTAAGTTACTTATTGAATTAGAAAGCATGTGGTCTGTGATTTGGTAAGCTAGAACAATGATCTTATGTTGTCGTTATCGTAGATATTTCATTGTTAATTTGTGGAAAGGCTTTGGGGAAGTGATGTATGACTTCTTCGTAGTTGTCTAGTTCAAAAATTGATTGTTGCTTGCTCGAGTCACTTTTCTTGATGGAGTGAGCGCGTCGGCCAGGCGGTCTAGGCATGTATCCTTCCCGACATAGGGTGGTTGCAGTAGACCATAGGGTCTATTGTTTGCGTGACACGTCAGGAGGCGACCCATAGGGGTGTAGGGTTGGACGCAACTAACGTTTCCTGACAGATAGAGGTTACTGTTGTAAGAGGCTTCGCACGTTATTAGGGCGGTGATCGCTACATCGACCCGAAGTGAGGTGGGACTGACCATAGGGTCGATAGTCTGCACTCAGGAACTTGGCATCGCCTGGGAACCTAGTCGTCCATACGCGTAACCTAGCTGAGTGGTCTAGGGCGTACATGGTGCGATAGTGGGAATCGGACATTGGTCAGTTATCCCTCATCGCAAGAGTCGAAGCGGGAACTTGCTAGGTAGTGAGCAGCCGAACTTGCTTAGGCATAAGTGAGCGTCGCGCTAGCAGGTTGGATCGCTCTCGGCTCGGTACCGTGTGTGGTACCTGATGTGTTTGGGATTGACTCCACTGTGCCGGAGGGACCCAGGATAGCCTGGGCGACTCTAGTGGTTGACCCTTGCCTCTAGGAAATCTACCGTACCCGGGAGAGTTCGAGTAGTGGCTTTCCAGGTCTCACGGTATTGGCCGGTGAGGCCTCTCCTCGAGAACTATCTCAGGGTCATCGGGCCAGGTGACTCGGTTCTCGGGAGTTGGGATGTTTTTCCTTCGTTTGTTGTGATTTTCATAGGCTTAATTGTCAAGACATATTTGCTTTCGTCATTATATGCTTGCATACCCGTATGGGTTTCTCTTACTGAGTTTCACGACTCACCCTTCGTTTCATTTTGACCGTGGCTTCCATCCACAGGTGCAGGTTTATACCAGGAAGGTTGACGGAGGCAGCTAGGTGACCGGAAGGGAAAAGACTAGTTGTTGACATGTGACGAGTCCTTCTTACCTTTGCATAGTTTTGTATATGCATTATTTCGAATCATTTTGGTATTGGCATGTGTTTTGTTTTAAAACGAGCGCTCAACTTGGTTTTGTTTTGACTTTTGGATTAGTAGATTGTTTTGAAACTCTTTTGCAGGACAGGTGCAGTTTCTCCATTTTTATGGGAAACTCTGCCGAAATTTCTAAAAGTATTTCATGCATAGTTCTTTGACACCGCGGTTTCCTTACGTGTTAAAACCAGATTGTCACATCCAATCACTCATTTTTTTTAACTAGTTGATTTTTTTCTTCTTTTTTTAAGCATATCAAACTTCATTCCATAAACCAATAGTGCAAAACATTTACAACCAAACAAGGAGAACGAACCTCAACCACAACTAAAACCTTGTTCCACATACACGATTAAGGAACCAAAAAAAGAAAATAACATAGAACACTAAACAAAAATAACCAGATCAACTCGAGTATAACCTTATCAACATGAACTTAAAAGAATTCAAGTGACAAGGTTCGGAAAACATCGCCTCACAAATGGATGACTTTAGAGAATTTGATATTGACAATTAAACTTAAAAGATCCTACCAAAGACTAAAAGAGAAGAGATAATTCTAAGAAGAACCAACTCAAACCCAAAACAACAAAAAACTAACCTATATGAGAAACTCTTGTCCACCTATTGAAAAAATAAAACGCACAAGTAAAATTGAAAACAAATTAGTCGATAGATCTAAATCCACTAATGACAAAATATAAATGAACGATAGAAAACTAGCAATTAAAGGTAAGGACTGATGGGCCTAAACCAAGCAAAGGCAAAAAGGAAAGAGAAAGTCTAACGTCTCGAACTAGCTTCAGATAAGGCACAAACCTAGACAGTGCTAAACTGCCCAATTTGAGGAACCCAAACAAATCGGACCATAACAAATTCATGTTTGGTTAACCAAATGGAGTAATCCTGAATCGAGCTAAATCGAGTAGACAAATAGTTCAGATCAGGGGAAGAAGTAGAAACCCACTGATCGAGCTAAATCGAGTTGTATGCTTTACTATTGTCATTGACGACGGAGGCGTACTTCTCTCTATTTTCACCATCTTCTTCTGGATTTCTGGCTTTCATTCAACATATGTTTTCTCTCTCTCTCTCTCTATCAAAGGGATTATGATCCTTCCCAGCTTACCTTTCACTTTTGGATGTTCATCCTTGCTTTTCTATCTGTGACTTGCCTATAAAGGGAACATCAACAGTAAGTCTCTCGCCTCATCTGATACATTGCCACAAAAACGTCGAAAGACCGACACCCTCACAAACATTACACTTTCCGCATTACAATGACAGACCAACAGAATCTGGCAACATATAACTCAAGTTTCTTTTTCGTGCAAAGAACAATTTTTTAGGAAATCTCAATTATCCCAAGAAGAAAAAGCCTCTACCTATGAGTTAGGTTCATCGAGAACTTTGTACCGAGCTTAAGATCCTTCACTAGAGAAGACCATCTTACACCACTTAAGATGTTCATGGGCCAGGGCAAGCACATGGATGGCATTACCGTCCCCATCCCCATAACGGGGTCGGGATTCTCTTCGAGGAATGCACGAGGATCAAGTTCCATGTAGGGAATTATTCCTCACTTAATTCTTTTTCTTATTCCCAAATTTTTATAAGCTTTCTCCATCTCAATTCAATTCACTAAATTTTAGATATATTTTCAATAGTTAGTATAAACATTTATTAGTTTCAATTAGGTAGTTAATTATGTAAGAAAAATATTCATTGAAATAAGAATGTCTAGAACTTTATGCATATAAATACATAAAATAAAATAAAAAATAATATAATATATAAACGTGACGTGGAAGGAGTAATTGGGACGGAGAATACATTCTTCGTCTCCATCCCCATTTAGCTTGCGAATTTTTCATTCCTACTCACTCTCCCATCCACCACCTAATCGAGGATTCACCATTAAGAGCGGGGCCCCGTGGGACCCCATCTCGTAAAAAAAAAATGGAGATCTCTACCCACCACCCAATGTGGGACAAGTTCTTTCACAACACTGAGGATATACCTCCTAAATTGAGGATTGAACCTCCTAAAATTGAGGCATATGCTTCCACCAAAAACTCTCACTAGACAAAAGCGAGAGCTTCATCCATAGAAAAAGAAGTTCTTTTTGCATGTTTTCGTTTTTTGACAAGTAGGTTAAAATATTATTTCGATGTATTGGCCCATATTTTCAGTATTTATGGAATATTTTGTTTTAGTTTGTATTTATGGCAATATAAACATATCATTTATTGTTTTTTTTAATAACATATTCTTTTATTTTTTGTGTTAATTAAATACAATTGAAACTATTAAATTAATCCGTTTAATTTAAAATCTATATGTTTTACTATCTTAAATGCTTGTTTTATTTGTCAACTAGAGTATCAACCACATTAGTGTTTCATGGTACTCGGATGTACATTGATACGCATGAACAACTATTGTTTTAGCCAACCACATTAGTGTTTTATTTAAACTTAAAAAAGGATTTTAAATAAAATAAGTTTTTGTAGTTCAACAATTGGACTAATTAAACTCTTGGTCATGAGTATATATTAGTGCAACTATACTTTTGTTAGCAAATAAAACAAGTCTTTAGGATAATAAGCTCATAAATTTTAATATAAACAATTAATTTAATAGTTTCACTTGTATTTAACTAATCCAACAATAAAAGAAATATTTTATTCAAAAACACTTTCCTTCTCATTTTATTAAAAAATCTACATAAAACAATCCAAACTTTAACCATTTTCCAAGATCCTGTTGATACAAAAAAAAAAAAAAAAAAAAAATCAAACCTTTTTTCTTACATTGAGTAGTGGGTTGCAAAACCTTATTGACTAATTGTTTCTTTCTCTTGTAAGTATACCCATCTTCACCCAAAGTTCACCTAAATTTTAGATCATTTGTCTCTCATTTTCACGAACACCACAATTTTGCTTGGCAAATTTTGAGCGTAAAGTAGTACTATCATATATTTTCTATTTATTTTGAGTTGGAGGTCCTTTCTGAGTTTTCGCAAACTCACCCTTTCTTCTGTGGACCAGGAAGATTGAGCTGGATTTGACCATGTGCACCGCTGCACTCTTTACTATTTATTTTTCTTAGTTCCTTTAACATATTTTCAGGGCATGTGTGTTCCTTTTAGTACTTAAATGATGATATGTTTTGGATTTTTACTCGGGTACCCATAACCTGTTTTGAGAGCTTTTGAACTTAATGACAATTAATTCTTTTATTTGAATTTTTTTTTTAAGAACATGCCCACCTTATCTAAGTGTTGAAAACTCATGCATTAGGATAAAAGACCTAGGTTTGGACTCGTAGTTTGAGTCGCGTCATTACAATATAATTTTTATCTCTTCTATTATGTATTTCTTTCGATGCTTAATCTAAATTGCTTCTGATCATTTGTTTCTTGATGTCTTTCTTCTATTATGTATAGATTAGATTTTTTTAATACACTTTTTTTTTTAATTCTTAATCTAACTTTCATCTTGCTTTTAATCATTTGTTTCTTGATTTTTTATTATTTATTTTTTATTCTTTTCAACTAAAAAACAAACTTGGAGATGCGCAAAAGATGAAACTTGCAGATAATATATCTTGGAGGTGGCTTGAATTTTTGATTAAAACACTGAAGTCTCAATGATTTTGGATCGTCTCAAAGGTTTAAAATGTTTGTTGGATCATCATTATACTTATTTGAGTGGGGATCAATACTTTGTGTGAAGACTTAACATAAGTTAAGAACATTGTCACTGGTGTTCGAATGACAATTAACATATTCATTATCTCAACTTCTCATTCATTGTCCGAGACATAATATCAAGTTGTTCATCGACTCTCTCAATATGTATTAACTTTGATGTTTCATCTAATGTAAAATTTGTCATTATAGAGAATTGGTAAAATCATCTGTTGACTATTTTGTCCAAATAATTTATTTGTTATTCTAAATATACCTCTTAATTAGTTTATATATTAAATTAAATAATCTTATTTTTATCCTAATGTTTAGAAATTTGGCGTACTAAGGAGAATGTTTTTTTTTTCCTAAATAATTGTTTAAAACTTTAAATATGCCCTATATTAATAAGAAAATAAAATAAATATCCACTCATCCACTCACACATATGTTACTTTCTTTTTGTACTCTCGATTAAAGTCGTATCTTCTATCCATATGTATGTTGCTTTCTTTTTTTATTTATTTTTTTAATAATTTTGTAATCACGTTATAATTAAATGAATAATATATTATTTACATTAAATATTATATTTGAAAAGATATATTTCTTCATTTCTATAACTTATTTAAGAGAATGTATAAGTATACCTTCAATTATAAATTTCAACAAATATGGTAAGTTTCCTATGATTTGAGTTCTTTTTTATTCTGATAGTTAATATTTATTTATTAATTTAGATTACATGATTTTTTGTTTGAGACTTTAGATTAGATAAAGATGATTTAATTTAGCATTTTTGTACTATTTTTCCAAATGATTTTTTACCATTTCAAATATATCCACCGTTATTAATTATGATTCATTATTTTATATTTATTCAATTACTTATTTTATTCATTGATTTTTTAAGATTAATAAGTGATATAAGGTTAAAGTAATTATTATACGCCAAAATATCTCGAAATACTCGAACAAGGCTGGGACCCCATTTGGGGATCGCCCAAGCCAGTTCCGACCCCCTGGGGGTCGGCCAAATGGAGGCCACAACCCCTAGGGGGTCGGCCAAGTTCATGAAAACCCCCGGGGGTAGGCCAAGCCAATATCGACCCCTCGGGGGTCAGCCAAATGAACGCCACAACACTAGGGGGTCGCCCAAGTCCATGCCGACCCCCTAAGGGTGGTTGAGTATGTCCGAACCCTCTAGGATTCGGCCAAGGAAGGCCTCGACCCTCTCGGGTTCGACCAAAAAAGGTGAACACGCCCTAGGGGGAAAGCCGTGGAGGTCAAGACTCTCATATGGGCAAGTCGACCATGTTCAAAGTAACGACTGGATCCACTGATAACGGTCGGGAGTAAGGTCGAGTGGGCCAGCCCGAGTGAGTGGTCGTGGAGGTCAAGACTCTTCTGTGGGCAAGTCGACCGAGTCCAAAATAACGACTGGATCTGCTGATAACGACCAGGAGTTATGCCGAGTGGGCCAGCCCGAGTGGGTTGGTCGTGGAGGTCAGGACTCTCCTGTGGGCGAGTCGATCGTGTCCAAAGTAACGACTGGATCCGCTGATAACAGACAGGAGTTACGCTTAGTGGGCCAGCCCGAGTGGGTTGGTCATAAGGGTTAGGACTCTCCCCCAAGAGTCGACCGAGTCTAAGTAACGCATGGAGACGTTGCACCCCGCGGCGTCCCAAGCTTACATGGAGTAGGTCAATCCGAGTGAGTTGGTCGTGGAGGTGAGGACTCGTAAGGGTTGATCGAGTTCAAATCCGACCTATAAGGAGATCGGTCGAGTGGGCCAGCCCGAGTGAGTTGGTCGTGGCGGTTAGGACTCTCTTGTGGACGAGTCGACCGAGTCCAAGTAACGCTGGGAGACGTTGCACCCCCGTAACATCCTAAGGTTACAACGAGAGGGATGCACCCCTAAGGGGTCGGCCGTGGAGGTGAGAACCTGCGAAGGTTGACTAAGTCCAAGTAACTTCTGAGTCAAAGTCGTTACACCTCCGAAGGGTAACGGTCAGGAGTTACGCCGATATTTATTTCTGGCTTAATTACGAACATTTCCAACGGCTAATCATTAAGCCGCTCATAAGTGAGCTACAACAGTTACTAGCCGACTGATATAAGAAGTCAAATCATTCTCCATTTCAAAGGAGGCAAATCCTAAGCAAAACTACGCTAAGTATTCTTAATCAATTCTAAGTTCTAAAAGTCCTATAAATTACTCTCCTAAACTCTTACTGACTTAGACATCCGAGACCATGTGGCTCACACATATAATTGTTCTTTTTTGCACGCTTTTCATCCTTGATAATACAAATTGTACTGTGAATATTCGTTGACCATTTTTCGTCATCAACAGTAATTATACACAAAAATTTATTAAATATTATTTATACGGTATTATTAAATAATTGAATATTGTTACGTATTACATTTTTTTTATTATTTTATAATTATCAAACTATCGATATCGATCAAATTATCATTAATAGTTATCTTAAAAACTATCAATATACAATTTATAAGACAAAAATATATAGACTTCAATTTATTTAATATAAAAAATAAATTTATTAAAGAATTTTAAGAAGAAAAAAGAAAAAGAAACGAGACTCTTCTCAATAAATATATATAATAAGAAAGGTTGTGGACTAAAATTAATGACAACATAATTATTCAAGAAAAATGTGGAAAATTGAACCGTTCAAGATATCTCAATCTAAAACATATTCTTAAATAATTGACGTTTTAAGACAAGTATTGCTATAAAAATTTTATTAAAAATTATTTATGAATGAAATTCATAATTCAATTTAAAGAAGTAGCGTATTTGTTGGTTTAAAAAATAACTAATGTGAATTAGGGATGAAAGAAAAAAAATCGAAAATCGAAAAAATCAAACCAACCAAACCGATCCAATGACAGTTTGGTTTTTCAGAAAAATATTGGATAATTGATTTGATATTTTAGAAAATCAAAACATATCGGTTCGGTTCTTGATGAAAGACTAATAAAAAATCGAACCAAATCGAATACTTAAATAATAAGAAGAAAAAAAAATATGGTTGTATTTAAATTTGATGGAAAAACAAATTTAAATGTGAAATAAATATCAAAGTGGGCTCGATGAAGGAGGAGAAATGGGCTACTTTTGCTTATGAAAAACTTCCGGATATGTGCTTTTTCTG